>LRSR01008329.1:0-23482 GCA_001579985.1 Hypsibius dujardini
CTTGACGTAATTTAATACTAAATTGCCTTAAGTTTAGAAAAAAATGTTTTTCGCAACCAGAACTTTCCATTCGGTTTTAGTCGAAATTAATTTAAGAATTTCACTTCTCCACTTCCAACTTGCGTAACTGATAACTCCCCGAGGTAGTTTAGTTTTTCATAAATTAAAACAACTTAAGCGCAACAGGGTGCTTCGTTATCAGCTAACCGGACTTTAATTATCGCCCGACTGCGTTTTAAATAAATAAAGAAATGTAGCATTTTATTCTGATCTGATTCTATATAAGCTTCTTCTTTATTATTTAATGCAAGAAAAGTCTCCATAGTGAAGGCTCTACAAATGGCGCACTTAACATCTAAAATTTTGTTCATTCAGTTTCTAATTGCCAGATGAATTGCCTATATTTCTACGTGTTTAAAACCTGTGAAAGAACAAGCGAAAAGAGGTAACGTGTCAACAAAAGAAATCAGTATAATGACTGGGTGCGGAATTATCCTTTCTTGGCATGTCAAATTATACGCGCCGAAATTAAATTTAAGTCATATCAAACTTTAAAAAAGTTGATTAAAAATAAAAGAGTTTTCCAAATGTCCAATATAATAAAACATGTGAGTCATGAGTCAAAAGTTGAAACAATTTCAAGTATTGTTTTGCACGCCTCGTAAGATTTTCTCACACTTTTCTTAACGGAAAGAGCAAGAACACATCCTTACAAATTTGTTAAATGCAGGAGAAGTAAGACATTTTGGGTCAGAGAGTGGGGGGGGGGCCTTGTCAGAGAAGCTTTCATAGTTCATCAAACCTTTGGGGCGTGTTGCGATGCAACACTATAAGCAGCTTATACAACAGTAAATTTCGACTCACCACAAAAGAAAGGAATTTTGACTCGATCGCCTCACTTCACCTCATTGACTGTAACCCCGGCTTAATTAGTTTTGTGCTTGACACTTTCGCTATGGTCATTAAGAGAATTCAATAATTAAGATTATCATACTTTTGGGAGCTGAACTGGTATATAAGAACTGGTATATATATAAGACTTGCTTTTTCCGGAGATGTACATCTCTGGTGCTGACCAAAGTCCCATTGAGTGATTATAACAAACTTGATCATTTTTGAAGGCCCATCTGTTCCTTAATCTCCATGTATAAAACCCCAACATTTGTACATCGGTCAAGTAAATACTGTGAGCAAAACTCAAGGGGTGAAGAAAAAGAGGACGCTTTGTTTTTCTGCGTAACACTCGCGTAGACATGATCCAACATTTAGGGTTTTTCATTTTTTGTGAGAAGGAAACTTAAAGGATTCTAACAAATTTCTTTAATTTGTCAAATAAGGGAATAACGGCCAACATCGAAAAAACCGATAATGAGAGGGGACAAAAAGGGGAAGAAGAGGAGGACCTGTAGCCTAAGCCATCTTTGCCAACCCCCCCCCCCTCTGCCGGGCCAAGGGAGGGGCTAGCTTCAACATGTTAAAAGTCTAAAACATTTTGCCCCCTCCCGGGCCAAACATTTTGGACGCCGCGGGAGGGCGCCAACAGCCCGGTTGGCCTAATGACGAATCCGTCACTGGGAAGGGGAGGGTGACTCGGAGCCTGAGCCCCGGTATCAATTGTACGTACTTTGCACCATTGTAAACTGTCTGACCATGGGTGGCGTGGTTTTGCGGAACATGGAGAAGGCTTTACGCTGCTGGGCTCCAACCACCACAGCCTGATCGATGAGGTAAAGCGACTCTGTGAACGCATCGAATTGAGCTTGACCTTGCTTCGAAAGTGGTCGTACGTTCTTCAGCTTTGCACACGGAACGGGGGCAACCTCTGCAAAAGATGTTAATTCGTCATTGAATGAACGCAGGTCACCTTGTTCCTACACGCCCGCCAGTTATCTCATGAAATCACTTGCCACCAACAACGTCAAAACAATCGTCCAGTGCAATCACCGACATTATTGGTTCCATGACGCAGATACACGAAGGGAGCGAGCCCTCTCTCGGGTTGTCAGACGTATATTGGCTAAAAAGTGGGACCAGGAAGTCCACCGATGTAAAGGACATTTGGACGGTCGGTAGTCGGTACGATACCGTGCGATGCCGGCAAACATTAGCATAACGTACGATTTTGTTACTAATGGGCTGATTTAATAGATCGAGTCGGGATGCAATAAGATCGCTCCCAACTTGGGGGAAAATTAAAATGGGTAAAGACAAAGAAGCCAAACGCATTGAGCGGAACGCATGGAACGGAGCGGTCTCTTATTGTTCCACATACAATCGCAGTTTACTTATTGCCGTTCACTTGGCCATTTGCCGAGGCGGTCGTCTAGCGTTCGCGCACTTGTTTGATCGCTCTAGCTAACAAAGTTGACAGAGGACATATTCAGTTTATGTCTAAAGCTTGATAAGAACTGAAGAATAAATAATTATGTTAAAAAAGAGTACTTGAAAATGAAAAAAAACCTAGCTAAGCTGTTCAATAATAGATGAATAAAAGATCGAGTCGGGATGCAATAAGATCGCTCCCGACTTAACGGAGGAATTAAAATGGGCAAGGAAGCCAAACGCATTGAGCGTGGAGCGGAGCCGTCTCTCGTTGTTCCACATACAACCGCAGTTTACTTATTGCCGTTCACTTGGTCATTCGCTGGTCTACCGATCGCGCATTTGTTTGTTCGCTCAAGCTGAAAAAGTTGACAGAGGACATGTCAGAGGCGGGGAAGACCAAATCAATCCGTTATCGACTGATGAGATCCAGTTTCGCTCAAATTAGTTTTTTACGTGTTGTTAAGGGCAACCCAACACTTTGTTTTTGTTGAAAACTCAAGCCGGATCGCCGAACGTGTAAGCAAGAAAGAATTGTTTTCATCTTCCAATATGTTTTTCTACAGAAATAGTTTGGGTTTGCAAACTTTGCTTTTTTATGTTTTTTTTTTCAACGTACGTCACGTGACGTCATCAGGTCTTCTTATCCCATTTGGACGTTCGTTTGAAAACTTTATTAGACGAATTTTGACTGATTTACTAAATTTTGGACTTTTTGAATGGACACTCATATTTGTTACATCCAAAATTCAGGGTTATAATTTACCTAGTGTATCGAGATGGACATTACCAAAAACCTTCCCAAATTTCTCATTTTGGGATTGAATGAACTTGAGTCGCCGTGTTTTTTCACTTTTGCTTTCGAACTAGAGACCGTAGACTGAATTGCTGTAATTACAGCAATTCAGGTTTTTATCTTGATATCGTACCGACTACAAATATAACGATCTTGATACAAAAAAAATCAAGAGAAAAAATTTAGGCGCAGTTATTATAACTGTTATGCATTCCAATTAAATTTTGTAATTAATTCAAAGGGTGCGCATTTGTAAAAGGGGAAGGGTAGAAGTATAGTGATATTTTGTTGATTATAGGACAATATCCTGTCGAGAGCGGAATTAGCGCAGCTCTACAAGTTCAATTTCATCAGATGGAATATGCGATAGCGAAGCCCCGGCTTCGGTTCGAATCGCATTTCCGACAACAGGCTGAAGTGCGGGTCTTCATTGTCCTCCAGTTCAGCCACATCGCAAACGTGGAGGGCCTGGCGATAACGTGAGCAGCGACCTGCGATGTGCAACCTGAAACTCCTGTCGGATCTCATGCCGCACACCTTCCAGTTTGTTCTCCATGTACTAGAAGACGTCATGTTTTCCGTCAGATTTGGAGAGTCATCGTTTTGTCTTGACGATGCGCTTCCGTGGAAGAAGGAATTGGAGGCTCTGGCGGATCGTCCACTGTTGTGGAACTGCCCGTGGATGGTGTCCTTGGGGCCCGTGGATGGTGTCCTTGGGGCCCGTGGATGGTGTTCATGAGGATGGACGAAAGTAAGAATATGGCGCTGTGCGTCACACACCCGAGAAAGAAGGGCCAGCACAATCATGTCGTTTGCAAGAGTGCTGGATGGTCAGGAAATGCTGGAGGACCTGGAGGCACTTTTCAGTGCTCTGCACAACAAATGGGGTGCGCCTGCCAATCCGGAGGTGACGTACTTAAAGGACATTGCCATTAGCAATGTTAAAGTGAGATTGCAGCTGATGTTTTGCACCCGAGAGTCCTATCTTGCTTACAAGACCTCGCACTAAGCCACGGGCATATCTGTTGTTGTATTCCTTCAAGCTGGCAATGTGTGCAAGAACTGGATATCCAGTTCAGTCCGTCATTGGCGTGCCAAATTAACCATTGGAATTTTTTCTTACTGGTATTATTATTTCTCAGCTGGAACATACAATAACTGAGGCAAGAGATCTGCATTAGTACATAAAAAAACATTTCTTCAAATTTCCAAATCAATAAAATCTGAGTGAGTTTCGGTGACGAGAAGGGTTAAGGCTGCTTTTGTTGAGTGGAGAGTTGTGGCAGTACGGCCAGCGCTCCAACGGACGGGTTTTTAGAGGTTCTTTATCGGGAAAATGAGACCCTTAACGGAAAGTTCTGTGACTGCTGAAACGGAAGGACATAATAACAATAACATGGCCATAAACCCTCTAGTCGGTATCGTAATCGAAAGATCCAGTACTGAACCAGATGTCCGTTGAAGGAGCAGGCCTTGTTATTTAATAATACACTGTCTATCTATTCCAAACTTTGGAGAGAACTCCGAGTGCAACACAATTTCCATGCCATCATTGTTTTCCATGACTTTCATTTTATATCCATCTGAGCCAATGCTATAGGACTTTATATTAACTCCCGCAGGTTGTGCTTCTGTTTGAGAGATATTTTCATTTCCGTCACACGATGAAACGAACCGTCCGCTTTGCGCATCCTCCGGCCCGAATTGTACGGTTAGAACTTTCAGATCATATTAATACCGGTTACTTCAGATCAAAATCATATTTTCTTAAACAAGAATTAATTTAAATTTAATAAGTAAGTAGTGGGGTCAAAAATTAGTTATATGTACAAATTAGCAATGGATAAAAATTATCAGTTAATAAAAATTAGCAATCAGTATATAAAAATAATCAATATATAAAATTAGTAACAAATAAAAATGAGCAATATATTACAGAGACGTATTAGACTACTGCATCATTTGAGGCATTGAGATCCCGTTGTTATTGCAGCACCGGGATTCCGTGCATGCCTTAATTCAGGCTTGCACGGAGGAGCGCCGGAAACAGAGTGTTGCGAACGTTCTTGAGGCTAAACGGCGCAAACTCAGTGCGATCCCGGAAGGAGTCACCGTCACCGATTATCATCATTCACCTATCCATGATGGCGTCTCGGAACCCTTATTACCCCCTCAACTCTCAACGCTGCCGCAAAAGGAGGCGCAATACGAACGTCGCACTTCGGTGCAAGTCTTCATTGATAAGGCAAATCTCCACACGATTTCAGTTTTTACTATTTGACAATTTTTTTTGCTATTCCTCAATTGTCATTCGCTGTAGGTGGACTTAATTTCGCATGGTGTGGCCCAACTGGAGATGAAGATTGCGGCATTGGAGAGGATCTACCAGAGCGCCCCGGTGGACGATGACGACGCGTATGTGGAGTATGTGCTGTCGAAACGTCACGAACACCACGGCATTGTGCAGGAGATTGAGGAGCTCTGCAAGGTCACGCGGTATCAAATCCAGAGTAAGCGAGATTGGTCTAGTGATGGCAAAACTAAACCGAAATAAAAAAAATAAACTGAAGCTACAATAAAACAAAACTAAAACTCTTACTTTATATGTTAATATATTATTGACAAATCTGTTTTGTTTTATATTTTTTAATTTCTCAAAAAAGTAAATAAACATTTTATTGAAGATTTAAATGGAAAATGAAAATGAACCAATTTATTTAGACTGATTCATTGGATAATAACTAAACCAACAGTGTTGGTTTTATATATATTTAAATAATGCAATTATTATTATTACTATTATTGTAACTAATACAATCTAATATAATTAATATAATCTAATAATTAATATTTATTAACTAGAGCTGAGTTGATTTAATTAATCAGTTGACTTATTTTAGTAGTGCTTTAGTTGGGCTTGTGCCATAATAAAGTTGTAGGAGGTGATGAAAATGCGTTCACCGGCTAATTTTGTCTGCACCTTGACAGGCATTAAACTGGATATTCAGTCAGCGGGAAAACGCGGTATATTAAGTATGGACCCCGCGGTCCGCCGTCGTCAGGTCAGTTGGACATTTTTATAATATATATATATTATTGTAAGGAGACTGAGGGTTTGAAATGAGTTCCTTTACGCTTTTAGTATAACACTTTCATAGAAAGTCTCTCCCGCATGATGGCGAGCTATCTCGATTCGGAACTGCACTTTGTGCAATGGCAACGGACTCTGGAAAAGTCACAAACATCTCGACGTATGTGCCGTTTTTTATCTGTTTTTTTGCCCCTCTTTTCAATCTGGAGTTTCCCCGCGGACATCTTAAATTAAATTAAATGATTATTAAATTGAAATTATTTTGTGCAACGATGGAAATAATTAACGGATTTGCCTTTGCAGGGACGTCGGTGATTTCCATACACGGTAGCAACGCTCGGCAAGCTGATAATCTGGAACAAATGGAGAGCGAAATCACCGGCCTGAAAAATCTCGGCATCAGTCTTCACGAACTGCGGCGCATGTTCGAAGACCTCGCTTGTCTCGTAGAAGGCCAGGTATCAGTCTGTCTTTCTTCTCCTAATTTAATTCTGGCTCGTGAAACGCATCGTTCGTTTTCCACCGCACTTCTCGGAAGAACTTCCTAAAACCACCAACTTTTGCGCAAAAAAACACACATTTCTGCTAAGGGGTTTGAAATTGGGTTCGGCTTGATTTATTGTCTCGGCTGTTTTGCACTTCTCATCTTAAGTTTTAATTTTAATCATGACATGACTTGATTGGAAGATTATTTAATTACAATAAAAATCGTTGATTAAAAAATACGAAAAACACCTAATTGATCTGTTAGAATAGAGTTTCAAAAAGTTTTAAATATGCAGCAATCCTACAATGATGGTGATTCATATTTTACTCAGGCAGATCTTTTGGATCGGATTGATGAACTGGAGCAAGCCACAGCGGACCACCCCATAGCACCCGTCCTAACCGCTGACGATCTCGAGGATCGAATGCTCGCCGAAGAGCGACTGCAACGACGGGTACGAAACTGACGTCATACAACGCTCCTAGCAAAGCTGGCTTCTCACTCTTATACTTTAATGTCTTATTTCGCTCATTTAAAGATGGATATAAAGTCGTTGGTCCTGTTCGGCGTCGTCGGATTTCTTATCTTCGTAATATTGATGTTCATCGTACTCTCGGGAGGACAATTCTGCGATGGAAGCGTTAAAGTGGGTCTGGACATGATCGATAATGCTTCGTCCTCTTCCGGGTCATCGTACCGCTACAAATGCGTTGTCTTTGACAAGGACTCTAATCGTACCGCCTTCCTTCTGAGTGCTGCTTCGCATTAGACATATTACTGTTTAATACTGTTTCATATTAAGCACATTATACTGTCAATATACTGTACAAGAGAAAAGCAACACGGGTTAAAGATGCAGCACGAGGTCTAGTGATGCTGAAAAAATAAAACAGCAAAAATTCAATTATTTATTAAAAATAATATGAATTTTAATTTTCTAGCTTTAAACACTTCTAAGTATTCTACTGTTATATTTTATAAGAGTACGTAGCGAATTGAGAAGCCAACATGAGGAAAGGATACTACGGTATGTCAATTAACCACATCAGTCATCTGCGTATATGCCAACTACTCCACAAGTTCCAGACTAAAATAAAAGCCGGTCTTGATTTTTTCCTAGTATAAGTCCCAGTTTTCTACCGTGCGACGTTGTCATTATATCGCCACTGCGTGAGTTGCTTTTATGATGGATCTTAATCCATCGGTATCAGTCTTTTATATGTGATCCACTGCTTCACCGATCGGCAAGAATATTCTCGGCTCACTCTTTCTCACTCTTTCTCTGAAAGGCGGAAGATAATATTAAACATAGGACCTCTATTTCTCATACCTGAAATGCCGGTATAACCAATGCGGGTACCTTCTGCCTGTACCTTCAGGTCGTGGTATGACCCCCTGGCATTTTTATGCTCAATGCAGGCCGTAACATCTCTGTCTGTTAACAAGTGCTCTTGCTGCCCTTTTTGGCTTATCATTTTAAAAATTATGAATTAACTACTGCTCAAGTCCGATATGTGACAAAAATTGAAGCACGTTTCAGCTCTGGAGTATGCGGATATATTGTTGCGCCTGCGACTGATGCCGCCATCCAGCGCCGGTATCGTGTAACTACCTATGCCGCAGATACTCGGACGACTCTTAACTCCTAGATGCGTTCAGCTGACTCCAGCGAATTCTCTTTCGATTTGCGGTGACATTGTCAGTCCTCCTCGCTGATTTTTTTATCTTTCGCATTTCGTGGAGCACATCAAATTGACCCGGTCACGAACTGCAATGAGGACCTAGTGGAGCAGTTTCAATAGGTCAGTGAAGCACAGATCGATAGGGACGGCAAAACTAAGCTAAAATTAAAACTAACCTAAAAGTTTCAATGACTAATTTTTTCAGCTTTAGTTTGTTTAGTGTTTTTTTTGTCTCAGAAGTAAAGGTTTTTGTCACCAATAATTTTACTGGGAAAAACCAGACAAAATAGACAGCTAATGAATATGACTTAAACTAAACTACCACAGATTCTGTACAATGATCCATTATGCGCATTCGCACACCTTCTCACTGGGCTAAACTTATTTGCACGTTGTGTCCTAGGTTAAAAGGCGCAACAAACGCCATTACTGCAAGGGTCAGTTAAAGACGGTAATTCGACGGTCCAGTTTCTCTATTCAAGCACCACGACTGCTGTCTTTGGAAGGGTTCGGCGTTCGTTCTTCTTGGTCCATTTCCAGGCAGTCAGAGTATCAGTACTCTGTAGTGTCGTTTCGATTAATTTTATAAACAATTTAAAATACTTCAGATCTGGAGATTAACAACAGCCGCGTTGTTTAGATATTAATTTAAAAGATCATTTGAAATTCCCAAAATAGTGCATTTTATTCTGTTTTAATTTAGTTTGAACTTCATCTTTATAATTCAAATTTAAAATATAATTTAATAAATGAAATTCCAGAAGGCGGCTTAAAAACAAAACATGACACTTACGTCAGAACAGTTAGTGCTACTGCGACACAGATATGAAAATAAAACAGTGCATGATCCACGGTAGATGGAGCATGTAATGGCTGCAATGGAATGCTTGGAATCGGGCTTGAACGCCATCCAACGGATACAAACTGTGTATAGTGACCTCGCGAATACCGAAGCGCCAGCAGTAAGAGAGCAAGGTCTCTCCTTGGGCATACTAGCGCTCTCCTCGTCCGCTTGTCTTTTATCCCCTGTCGCTCCGAAAGAGCAGCTCGAAGTGGCCTTGCATAAAAGTGGGCAATGCTGCCGGTCAGTAATGTTACAGCTACAAGGTTAGTATAGTCAATATAAACCGGTACTGCTAATTTCCCTTTTCTGCACTCGCATAAGCTGATGCTACGGTATTGTGGTTTGACGTAGACATTACTAAGATAACTAAACTGGGGCGACAGAAATCGGTCAAGCAAACGAAACGACGCATGTTTCAAGAACAGATCTGGACAAATAAACCAATACCATAATTTGAATTACTATTATTGGACCTAAATATTGCCTAGGTGATTGTCTACTATTACCGGGTGCGGAAGAACTTTTGGTACTACACTAAAACTGCTGAATGTAACCCTATATGAACTGATAAAAACAAATAATGCTGTATTTCGGAAGAAGACCTATAGGTCGGTGAAACATTTGCTTGGATCGACGTTGGGGCAGGAGCAGGGCAGGTGCTATGCATTGGTTAGTGGCAGCACCTAAAAATTAAGCGTGGCCTGGCTAATGGTAGACTTTGCTAAGTTCGCTGACCCAGATCAAAACTGGTTCGCATTTCTCAAAGCAGAGCGTGAGCAACAAAAAGTTGAAACACATATGTTGTAGTACTTTGATGGGGTTATCCCATGCAACAACAAAAAATCAGTTTGACGGCAAATTTGGTTTTGAGAAAAAAGAAAATCTCGCAGGGTCAAGTTCAGCCAGTTTTTTAAATTTGCATCCCTAACTTTAGACCAAAATTGGAGACCTAAATGTAACAACAAACACTATTTTTTTAATAACAAAATTGTTGCAATAATTTGGCTCTTTAATTTTATTAAAATTATCCCAATCGCGTAACAACTGAGAAAGTTATTAGCGTGGACCCGTACACCACCTTTGAGTCTCAAAAGTTTTACATTTTTTTAAAAGATGGTTTTGATGGGTCTCTCTCAATTTAGTGGTGCACGATTAATTGAATATTTCTGATTTTTTGGGTGTCTTAACAATGAGTCTGTCAGTACTTATTTTACATTTGGTTTCGATCAAAACACATTTTAAAAGCAGATAAAACGAGGGAAAAGCTATCTTATAATATATTCTGAAATTTTAGTTTTCTGTGTTTTTTACTTTTAGTTTTTTCAATTTTCATATTTTTCTCTATTTTGAAGATTTTAGTTTTTCTGTGGTTTCACTTTTCGTTAAATCAGATTTTTTTAGTTTTCCATTTTTCGTCTTTTTGTTTTTTCATAGTTCTCATGTAGGCCCTTGGGTCAATCGTGAAACAGTTGTCAGGAGGCAAGCAAGTAGGCAAGCCAGGTCGCAGCCCGAACTTGATTAGTTTCAATCAGCACGTACAAAAACAAACAGTCAATCATGATGTCTGAAAGACAGAATGTCCGGAATGAGACGCAATGCAAAACGTCGGGGTGTGCCGTTTAAAAAATCATTCAGTGCCACGTGTCCGGGCCGTCTCTCGTGCCCCATGAACAGTGCCTCTGTATACCTGTTCGTATGTCTGGGTGGTGTTTGCCTCATCAGCACCCGATAAAAAAAAGCGCCAAAAAAGCGCAAGGAAACCCAACACCCAACTTCTGACACCACTTGAAAATAAGCTGCTTGCCTGGCTTGCCTGTGCAATTCAATTAAGGACCTTCATGGATCACTGAATGAGAAAACAATACTTCCCATTCGGTCAACATTTTCAGCCGCGTCATATGTGCGGAAACTAAAGGAAGACACATGAGGGTTTGAGGTAGGCAACTTTGACGTGCGACAACAAAAAAAGGTTGTTCGGGCCAAAGAGGGTCAGGTTTCTCCCCGGTGAACGGAAATACAGAATTAACCCTGGACTGTTTGTATGCATGTGAAGGAACCAAGACTCCTACGTACTCGTGTTATTCAGATTAGAAAGAACTGAACAGAAAAAAAACAATACTGAAAGCATACAAACAGCTTCAGTTGGTCAATGCTGGTGACGTACAGGTACCGGATAAACTAGCTCGATTAAAGGATTTTTTTCATCCTTGAACACGTCCAAGAACGGAAGCGGAAGAGGACTGGTGGCTTTAATTTCTCAGCCGGAAGCTCTGGCTTCACCATGCCATGAGCAATACCTCAAAGATGCCTCGGGTTAATCACAGTCCAGTTGGGGAGGGCGCTGGGGGATCGTGGTTCGGCGGCTCAACCGAAACACTCGGCCGGGCGACCTCGGAGACGGAACTCGTAGTTCGAACCGGATCCTCAGTGGGATCATTCAGTTCTGCCTTCACCATGGATGCGGATTTAAGGTTAGTACAGTACACCGCACGAGACTATACAGCGCTGTAAAATATGATATTATAATACAAAAAAAATCTCGTTTAATGTCCGGTACCAGATCAGACCTGATTAGTATGTCAAAATTATTTTTCCTATCATATCGCACATAATTAAAAAAATCAATATATTGTTTAGTTTTAATGTTTGCAAAGACTTTGTTTTTAGTTTGTTTAATACTTTTGTCTAGCTGTGGTTTGTATGGTTTTGACCCAGTCAATGAATGAATCAATACAGCAGTCTTTCAAAACAATAGTTTTATTGGAGTGGCTATTTTACTCCCCTCCCCCTTTTGGAGCCCAAGCACCCCGACTATTTTAAAAGTAATTTATTAGTACCCAGTAAAAGGCTGGAAACTTCACCCTCCCTGTACACGTCACCAGGGGTCCAAATCATTCCACTGCTATTTTACCCTTCCCATATTATCCTTCCGTCCTTCGTCTGTCTGACCGTTCTTTGTCCGTCTGTTGATTATCAGTCCATTGTCAGATAGATGATCCAACAACGGGCAACGACTGAACAGGTAGCGGACGGAGGAACGGGTAGCATGAGAGGGGAAAATAGCCAGGGCGCTATTTTGCTTCCATTGATATACTCATGGGGGGGGGGTAACCCAGCCGGGGTGCTATTGGGCTCCACAAGGGAGGGGTGAAATAGTTGTAGCGTGATTTTATTTCTTCTTTGAGAGAAATTCGGTTATTTTTCTTGACCGTTGGTCACTCACAGGCCATACGCGAAAGACCAGCAGTGTTTTTTGTAGCTTCTCGACTTATAACCAATCTCCAGGCTACAACAGGGGCCGCAATTTTTTAAGTTTCAACTATCTGACAGTATTCGGTGACCTTGACGACCCAAAAAAGCAAAAGCATGTTCCACTTTGGCAATTTTGATCGGATTATAATGATAAATAATTAATTAAGTAATTAAGCTGAACGTTGTCAAAGCTCTCTTATTTTTAACCATACGATATCTGCAGCAATTAGATCAATTTACAGTTCAGTTTACAAAAGTTCAGTTTACAAGAGTTCAGTTTTACCAGACAGCTTAACCGGTTTGAGGAATAAAAAGCGGAGCTCGCTCCAGTAGAAATTTGCGCTGTATTCTGTTGTGAATGGGGCTGAAAATAGATGAGGCCTCCGGATTAATCGAAGATTTGTGAAACATAAATTGGCCCTACACCCGGTCGTCGATCGTTACCATTGGCCACTGCAAACAAAAGTGTGCGGTGAAGTTTCGGGATCGATTAACATCATCATTGGCGTGGGAACGTTTGAGCTGGCTATGCCACATCAAATCGATAGATGATGGGCAAATCAACCGCGAGCGCTGCCGGTTAAACTTTGCCTTGCACATATGTACAGATGTAATCCATTGTGCCACACCTTCCGTCCATACACAACCGCAACGTCTCAGTGCGTGGCATATGGGTACGAACGTATATGGATCCCTTAATCTCGAACATAGCCCGAGGCTCGTTTAGGGTTCTACAGATCGGAACCAGGACCCCTCAGAGTAGGGCGAGGGGGTGAGCATAGGGCAAAATACATTTTTTTCATGATTCAACCCAAAATTCGGCCTTTTATTTTGATCAGTTTGAAACTTGTGGGGGGAGTAAGAGTCTGATTTCCAAAGAATTTCAAAATGTTTTCAAAAACATTGGTTTTTAATTAAATTTAGACCGGTTTTGAGTGTTTTGGACCTTGCATTTGTATTCATCGATAAAGAGCTTAAATTGGGCCTTAAAAAACCTCAAATTTGAACGAAAAACTGTTGTTGAACATGTGTTGAAATCCCAGGGGCCCCTGGAAAACCGACCCCCCCCACAGCCCCATAAGTTTCAAAATTACCGGGGATAAAAGGCCGAATATCGGATTCAATCTTAAAAAAAATGAATCTCGTCCGTTTGCCCACCCCCTGGCCCTACCATGAGGGGTCCTGGTTCGGACTTGTAAGGACCCTAGACGAGCCTCTGGAAGTAGCCCGTGTATAGCTTCGTACCTAGACAAATATTGGTATTGGGGTACTCTTCGTAGAAGGATTGTCGTGTGCGAAAACTTAAACATGGTGATGTGACGTTAGAGGGATGGCCTTGATCGTTTGTGGACTCTGTTTCCGAGGTCACGATTCCATCCGATTTTTCGTTCGTTCTTTTTTAATCCGCGATACGAATCTTACGATTTGCTCATCTTTTCCGTCACTGTCCTTGATTTACGAGCATACTATTCAATCGCCCCGTGTAAGGATCATGTTACTTCATTCGCGATCTCGGTGCCCTGGGCGACCTCCATCCTATTCCCCTTACGCCCCGGCACCACGCTCTTTGGCGTCCTTTATAATGAGCATATCAGCGCCTGAGAATACCAGCGGATCGCTCGATCCGATAATTAAAATAGACGAGGATGATAAGCGGCGGTACGCATTTTTATACACACACTGATGAAAAATATGACTCCATGCCTGTCCATTTCAACGGAAGAAGCGATTGAAGCTAAATTACAACTGTTCTTTATATTCGATTCGAAATCAACAATTTTTTTCAAAGTTTTGTTGTCACAATTAAAACTTTACACAACTGTAGAATTAAATTATCTTAATTTACTAGAAAATAATTTGTGAAACTCAAAGGTTATAATTGCCGGAACTACGAAAGTTCTAATGATCCGATCTTAATGCCCGGCGATTCACACATTTTCTAACAATTGTTTGTTGTCTTATTTGAAATTTAACAAATATTTAATTAATTCAGAACCAACTATTTATTTCATACCCAGGAGAAGATTCATATTTTTCTGATGTTTGCCATTGTTTGAAAATTCATTAAAATTGCCTATCATTTTATAGATGTAATTCGACATTAATTTGGCTACCCGAACGCACGGAAGACGTTGCACGGAGAAGCCCGAGACAAGACTCAACGATTTGTGATCCCCAGTTTTTCAATTTGTTTTTAAATTTTATATTAAGTGTAATAAATTTCTAACTACATAGTGACACCTATAATTACATTTTAATGGCAACTAAAAACATTTCAGACATCCCTGGAGCTCCGGGTTTCCCAACAATCCTCCAGACGACATTCTGACCATCAACATCGGTGGATTCCAGTACCAGACACGAGCCAGCACCCTTGCCCGGATCCCCAAATCCCTCTTAGCCGATCCGAAGCGCCGAGACGCCTTCTACGACGCCGGGACGAAATCGTACTTCTTCGACCGTAATCGCCTGGCATTCGACTCCATCCTCGAGTACTACCGCACCGGGAAGATCGTCCAACCGACCACTGTCCCTATCCACGTATTCGTCCGTGAAATGCTCTTCTTCGACCTGGGTGACGAAATGATCCACAAATTTCTCCGCGCCGAGGAGCTCCACGACGAACCGGAAATTCTACCGACGAACAAAGTCCAGCTCCTCGTTTACGACCTCTTCAACTGTCCGGACAGTTCGATCTTCGCTCGTGCCATCGCGATTTTTGATATTTGCATGGTCTTAACAGCCATCATAGCTCTTTGTGTTATTTCTCTGCAGGTAATTGTTTAAGATTAATTCAAGCTAATCATTTAACCCGTTAACATCCGGTGGCAGACCGGACACCATTTGAGTGCCAGAGGTATTTTTTCCTTTCATAGTTCTCTCTTATTAAGAAAACATTTAATTTTTAATTCTTTTAGGCGACTTTGAAAAATTCGTGTCTTTTTATCCACTGTTGAGTTAGATGAAAAATTACCGATGAAAACTGCTTCTTGCACTTATCCGCTCCATATTTGGTCAAAACATTAATCAGTAGATGAGTTTCTATAGTAGTCAGTTTTATTCATTAATCAACGAAGGCGTCCGAGTTTTGTCAAATTCTGACAAAAACTTAGACGCTTTCGTTGACCACTGGCCACGAGCCAGTCCACAATCCGACTAAGATAATTATTTTTAGAGACTTTCAATAAATGGTTAACTTGGTGGATAAAAAAAACCACATATAATCTAATCTAAATGATTTATGACAAATCTAAATTAAGTCTCACAGCCCACGCCAATCTGAATGACTGAATATCGATACTATTAACAAGAATCCCATTAATAATAATTACGTAGCGAAATAAGGGATTGCTTATAAAATATATGAACAAGGTAATAAAGTACCTCTGCAGAATAATTTTAGTCTGGGGTATTGTGCAATTCGATAGAAAAGTATATACATCATCTATGACGGGCAGATGCATTTTTATCTAAATGATTTAAATTAACCCCTAATCCATCAGAATTAAAAGATTGTTTCACGACAAATATTTTAATTTAATTAATTTAATTAATATTATCAATTAGTGTTAATCCAATTTAAATGCCTTTTTTTGAAAGATTTGTAATATTTTCTTTTGTTTTGGTATGGGAAGAATTATAAATAGTTTTAATTTAGTTTAAACTTTTTAATTCGGATTCGAGAGGCCTATTGCTGAATGGAAATAAATTGCAGTTACAATTGTAAATTAAATGACAGCTAACATTTACCATCGGTTACAGGCCTTTCAAGATGTCGTTCCGGTGGGCGATTTCGGCAACGAAACGGTGCAACACCGGAAGTTTGAATACAAAGTGAATGCTTTCAGCAATCCATTCTTCGTGGTCGACGTGATCTGCAACAGTTGGTTCATCTTTGACATTGTCGTCCGATTCGCCGCGTCCCCAGAGAAACGCCTCTTTTTCTGCAACTTCATGGCCATCGTGGATGTCCTATCCATTACGCCATTTCTGGAGGATGTCATTGTCACGGCCACCACCAACGGGCGGAGCAGTGGACCGTCCATCAATTTTCTACTGGCTTTCCGGATTTTGCGGCTGTTTCGGGTGTTTAAAGTCCTCAAAATGGACGACTATTCGGATGGGCTGAAGGTGCTGACGCAGACGTTGCGCAGCGCGAAGAAGGAGCTCGGCATTATGGTTCTGTTTTTGGTGGTCGGGGCCATTTTTTTCTCCACGACCATGTATTACGCGGAACGCGAGACCACCAACACCGATTACACCAGCATTCCGGCGTCCTTTTGGTGGGCCGTCATCACATGTAAGAAAACTGTACTTTGCTACAGGGGTCGTCACCAACATTTGCTCAACTTTGAAGGGTTTGCATAAATGAACAGTACATTAGAGGCTCATTTGGGGTCCTTACAGGTCGGAACCAGGACCCCTCGTGGTAGGGCCAGGCGGTGGGCAAAGGGGCAAAATGCTTTTTTTCAAGATTGAACCTAAAATTTGGCCTCTTATCCCTGATCATTTTGAAACTTATAGGGGTGTGAGGGTCTTATTGCCGGGCACCCTGGGATTTTGAAAAGTGTTCAAAAACGTCAGGTTTTCGTCGAATTTGGACCCTTCTAGAATTTTTTGAACCTCCCATTTGTATTCATCGATAGAGAGCTTATATTGGACCTCAAAAAACCTTAAATTCAAACGAAAAACTGTATTTTTGAACATGTGTTGAAATCCCAGGGGCCTCCTGGAAATTAGATCTCCAAATCCCCAAAAGTTTTAAAATGATTAAGGATAAAAGGCTCAACTTTGGGTTCAATCTTAAAAAAATGATATTTTACTCCTTCGCCCGCCCCCCGCCCCCTGGCCCTACCATGCGAAGTTCTGTTTCCGACCTGTATGGACCCTAAATGAGCCTCTGCAGTATAGTTGCCGTAATACCCATACTTGCAGAAAATGTGGTAAATAGAGTTTAGATCATTTTTCAAATGAAATTATTCTCAGATTGTTTGCTGGATAGATTCTTCGGTACTTCGTGAAAGAAGACGGTCAATTATGGCTAATTGTGCTGCTTAAAGCCAGATGATTTTTTTATTGAAACAAGATGCCTTTTTGTCGATCTCGCCGGGCGTTAGTGCAATGCCAGCCTTCCACGCAAAAAAGGTATTGTGGAAGCATAAGAAATAACTTTGTTGCTTATAACGGTCAAAGTCAAAATCGGATCAGGTAGGCGGAGCATCCAAGATTGTAGAAGGTTATATAGCACGACTGTCTGGTTGGGCGGCAGTTATTTTCTCAAAAACTGATTATTCTGTAAAGAGAATTGGTAACTCAATTAGTCATCTGTTTTCTGAAAGAATTTAATGGATTTTGATGAACCTAAATGATGGGGAAAATCATTCAAAGATGAGCAAATATAAGTGACGACCCCTGTATTTTTTCAAAACGGTTGTCAACAATTCTACTACTCGCAACAAGGTACATGGTACATTCGAACATTTATACATTTACCGAAAAGTAATACACAATTATGAAGATTGGCAAATCGCGATGTTTTTTGAAATAAAATCAACTATTGCTCATTTGTCAAAACGACCAATCATATATATGTACTTCGATTACACAGTTGTTGGTGTTATTTAAAGGTTTGAGAAATATTAATTTACTATTATTATTATTATTATTATTATTATTATTATTATTAATATTATTAACTAATTATTATTGTTTTTGGACTTCATTAAAATCGTGAAAATGGGAAAATCACCACAAAAAACAGACAATCACTTGAAATTCTTCATTCAAAATAAATAGGAAAGTTACAAGCGACGCAAATATTTCAGATTGGTTTTCGAATAGTAGTTACGTTCACAGAAAACTGTTACGCCGCAGGTGGTCAATAAAACATACTGAAATCAGGTCTTCAAGAACATTATTACAGTTTCTGAAAAATTATGTGTAAGAGTCTAATTATTCTGTTTCAATTTAAAAGACGTTTTTGACATATTTTAAGATGCACTTTTGAGGAAATTTCCAACTCCACATTGACTATTTTGATTGAATTGTACTAGTAGGTTTACTATTGCAGAATCTGACGGAAGAGCATGACGTTTTTGTGCAATATGTTACCAGCTTTAGTATTGAATTACACGCAACAATTTGGATCATAAGAGATGCAATGCAACACGTTGTGTCAGGTGTCCAACACTACTTTCTCGTAGTTAAAGATGACATCACGCGTGATTTTACCTTTATTGCAGGGACCACAATCGGTTACGGTGACATCTACCCGAAAACGCCCGGCGGAAAGGTTGTCGGATGTATCTGTGCCATTACGGGGGTACTGGCTTTGGGAATGATTATTCCGCCGGTCGTTCGACGCTTTGAACACTACTTTTATCGTACGTATATAGGACGTACGAATTAAATTGATGATCAAAGAAGAAGACAATTTGAAAAAAGTGGGAAACTGTTTGCAGGAGCGCAAAATATGGTAGAGTTGGAGCTGGTCTTCCGGGAGCATTATGCCAGTCGAAAGAGTGCCAAACCGGGCGGGCTAGAGGGACGGTATACGAAGCGTACCAGCAGCTTGAAAGACTTCTTCGCTATTACCTGATCACATGCTACTCGCATCATCGTGTCTTCCTGGAATTTACTGTATTCGACGTCAATAAATTAAAATTCGTTGTCTGCCAAAGTGCTTCTGAATAGAAACAGTACAAGGGTTAAACCATTTACACGCAACCACTTTTTCATTTCTCCAACCATTTGCTCCGCGTTAATTATTTTTCAAATCTGAAAACTATGTTCAGTAGTATAATCAATTATTTCTGTTGGGACAGGTTTTCGATGTCGCGACTTGGACTTTTTCCAAGAACGAACTATTTCCCCAAACATGCCCACCAAGTTCGGCCAGGCGTCGCGGGATTTTCAAGGCTTTTCGCATGTTGTCCCTACTTTGTGCTTCAACATGCAGAAAGCCTGGCGTTTCGTGATTTCAACTTGAACACCAGAAATCGAAAACGTATACAAACCTCGACCCGCCACTATCTTCTTTTGTTGCTTATCAAACAATGTCAACTGGAATTACAAATATATGGAGCACAAAATCCCCCATATTTTGAGCGATTGCCAAGATTATTAATGTCAATCAGAAAAACTTTGCATCGTTTTTGCCAAAATCAACTGATGTAAAAGTCAACACGTTGAGCTTTGAACACGGGTTTGAAAAAACGGTTGGCATTGCGCCATGGATGAGGTTGCAACATTCAAAATCACTCAAAATGCAGGAAACTCATTGCTTCATCGATTTCAAAAATCAGATTTGAAAAAAGTTAAAAAATGTGCACTCACGTTAAGAATTTGCAAGATGGTTACGTGTAAAAGGTTCACCCCTGTATGGTACAAGTACGTTACCTGTGTTAGTCGGGTTGATTATACCCGTGGGACTAACACAATTCAAACACACGTTCCCGAGAATTAAGATTCAAGTGAATTAAGTATATCAAAAAGCTATCTGAGGTCTTTAATAGTACACTATCTAACACAGCAATCAAACGGATGTTGGACTTGTAAAAACTACAGTAGTACATGTACCGTAATGCCCATTGTAATCAGTATATTATACAAAAATACATTAGAATGAATAACATGCTAAGCAAACAAATGAAAGGCTAGGGCAAGAACATACCAGTGAAAAAAGGTTATGAAGAATTTGTTTGGAATAAATATCATTAGTTAACTGAAAGAACGTAAGTTTTACCAGATCACTCAAAAAAGTGTGAATTAATTTTCTTTTTTGAATCATACTGCAAAATGAAATGAATTCCGCCGTCAAAAACATCTGACCTTGATATATGGAGTTGATGGGTTCAATCGGTCATCTTTTTCTTTTGAATATGTTCTTCTTTCTAACGCTCGAGTCCCTCTTGCGTATCATTCTTCTGATTGCAGACTGGATATGTAATTTTCTCAATCTTTTTAATGTTTGCCGAGGAAATGTTCATAGCGAAAAAAATGTATACTGTCAGAGACCCTTATGAGGGTTCAATTTTCAAAAAGTTCTTCTTCCTTCTGAGTTTTATGGCTTACGTTACAAGTCCCCTCTCCTTCCCCTTCCCTATTTTTGTCCCATGTTGCTTCTACGAGTGTTGACCGAGATCTCTTTGAACCACCATAACAAATTTAGTCATTTTGGAAAGCCCAATAGTTCTTCAATCTTTTAATGTAAAAACCCTGTGATTTAGACATTGGTGGAATAAATGGTGTGGCCATAACATCGCGAGTGAAGATAAAAGTGGGCGTTTTAGTTTGTCCCTCCGCACTCGTTCGGGCAATGTCCAATATCTAGGGTTTGAAGGGGAGGAAACATGAAGGATTCTAAACAAATCCATTCGCACTTTATCGAGTTAGAGGAAACTGGTCAATAATAGGAAATAGAAAAGGGGAAGGGACCGGGGGACTTGCAGTCTAAGCCGGGTTTTATACCCGTTGCTTGACCCTAGGGGAAATTTTGATTTGCGCCCCTAACCCTTCAAATCTCCGCGCGCCCTTTTCCAGTTTGGATTCTTATACTGCATTCATACTTTTGTCGTCAGATATCATAGTATTCCAGATTAAAATTGTCAGTCTTTTACAGTATAACGTTCTAGGTATTAACATTTGGTGAAGCGTCTCTTCCAAAATGTATTCGAGGCCTAATGGCGTGAAAAGAATAAACCGCATCCAAGTTAATGTGGAGCATGGCGTAGTTGTAGCATGTTTGTTGTATACACAAGAGTAACACATTGGAAAGTTAATGAATGACTGATCCATACAACAAATTACAGTAACGATCATCAACGTAATAAAGTTACCACAAAACAACAATGAGAAATATGACTATGTAGCTGCAGCCGATGTGATAGACAACCTTTTGTCGCGCATTGCCAGATCGCGTAGTTTAGCCGTCAAAGGGCCCGGCGATACGCTCCGACGACGTGTTATGCAACGGAAGAAACGCGCACGCCACCGACAGTCCTCCATGTAGTCGATATCGTAGAACCATATCAGCACGGCTATTCCCCAAAAGAAGGTCGTTAGACCCGTCAAAGTTGGGGTCAACCAAAGAGGCGTAAATGAATCCATTGGAGCCTGGAACGAATTTGTCAGCTTAGGATAATACATGGCGGCCCCGCCACCGAAGGTTCCAAACAGCAACATCCAAAACATTGCGCCAGGTCTGATAAAACAACCCAAAAATTACACAAGGCTCTGTCTGTCTGTCTTTCTCTCTGTTTCTTTGCCTGTTTGTTTATACGTTTATCCATCTGTCAATCTTTTTGCCTGTTTATCTTGCTTTCTTTCTTTCTGTCTCTCTGTTTGTTTCTCTGCCTCTCTGTTTGTCTGTCTGTCTGTCGGTGAAGCCTGCCCGTTCAATGCGACTAACTGGCACTCTTCGCCTCGGATTTCCGCCGATTGCATTCGAATAATTGCGAGTGCCGATAGGCTTAAACCAGTGGCTATCCCATAGAAGAACCCGCGTGCGATGTAGCTGGGTGTCACTTCCATGAGGTAGCCGTATCCACCTTTCGAACCTGAACGTAGAAAATGAGTGCGTTTTAATAAAAAAAACCCCAATGTTGACGATATATATTGTGAAGCCATTACCTTCATAAGCGTTAACAGGACCATCAATGAAAAAACAAATGCAGCTAAGAAAAGCGTATACAACAATGAGCTCCATCCTTTTAAAAATGCGCAGCAGCAGCTGAGTGGCGCCACCGAGGACTATCACGCATATCCCGATTAAGGTGTAATTTTCGATAAAGTAGAGGGGCGAGACAAACTTGATGACGGACGTTGCCACCCACACCCAGTTGAAAACGAACCTGCATATGAAGTCATAAAGAATGATAACTGACAGTACGGTCTGAGGAAGAGAAATCGGCGAGCATACAAACAAGAGACAAAGGAGTTCAGACAAGGATACATCTAGAAAAGTAGGCAGACAGGCAGACAGGCAGACAGACGGACAGAAAGACACATAGGCAGGCAGACAGACAAGTAGGCAGACAGACCGATCATAGCACTCACCAGCTCACGGTAGCATAAAGCCATCTTCGAAAAATGAAGGGGTTATACATGACTTTAACCCATGACCTCGTTAGATACGTATGCCAATGGGCGGGAGTACGAGTAACGACATTGGTCAACATGGGGGACGGATCCACCGTAAAGTCAATCGGCAGCTTAGTACCATTCCAATATGCTATTCTTCTCACAACCTTTTCAGCTTCCTTTTCGCGATTCACGTTGACAGCCCAAAACAAAGGGGATTCGGGGTAAAACCTACTGAGAAATCAGTGTTACGATCCATAAAATACCAAGCCACGTGTAATCAAAACGAACCACAATAATGCCCACTTACAACATTACAACGGGGGTCCAGACACATGTGCAAACCGAAACTGCATAATCAACGTATCTCCAGTTGCCCTTAAATACTTTTTGCAGAATCGCGAGAAAGACATGACCGGCACCATATCCCGACACCAGTAGGGACAACGAGCAATGCCGCTCGTCCATCGGATGCAGTTCGACAATATGTCGGGTCACGGCTAGGTAACCGACCTTATGAAAAGCCAATCACCTTTACCAGGCATTCGCCTGATGTGTTCAAAATGGCAATCACAGGGATGGCAAATTACCTGCATAAGTATTCGAGCAAGAAATCGCATCACCCACAGATTCCAGAATGAGCCAACGTAAGGGGTCATGGCGAGGATCAAGGAGGAAATGGCCATTGTAATGCAAACAATGGCTTTCCGACCGATACGGTCCATAAACGGAAGAGCCAAGGGTTGACCGGGCCAAATTGCTAGAGCTGATAAGCCGGGTAGAGCCCATTGCCAGTTCACATTACAAGTAATGTTCAGCTAGCAAAAACATAAAGCAAAAAATCGATCAATTACGGCATTTAAAAATGCGAGGTGAGAGACATTACGGCTATAGCAGCTGCATCTATCTGTCTGTCTGTCTGTCTGTC
>LRSR01008330.1:0-13465 GCA_001579985.1 Hypsibius dujardini
ATTGTTTTCATTAGGGTGCCACATCGAAATCACTAGGGGAGGTCCCTGGCACGAAAAGTGGGAGAGCCAGGAAATTGACAGCGTATGAGCAAGTATCCGCGGAACTCTCCAACGATAAAAAGACCTTGAAGGAGATTACTCTGGGCCGGCGAGTCGGCTTCTATCGGATACGGACAGAGCTCGGATCCGGAAACTTTTCGCAAGTAAAAATGGCAGTGCATGCCTTAACCCGAGGTAAGTTTTCTCCAAGAGAAGGGCCCGGGAGCTGCGTCTAAATTTTAGGAACTCAATCAACACCTTGTGTTTCGCAGAAAAAGTTGCCATTAAAATTCTGGACAAAGCAAGACTCGACCAGAAGACGCAGAGGCTGGTGGCCCGTGAAATTGCCAATATGGAACGGGTTCACCACCCCAATATCGTGCGCCTTTATGAAGTTGTTGAAACGCTGGCTAAGCTCTACCTGGTGATGGAATACGCTGGAGGTGGAGAGCTTTTCACGAAGATAACAAACGAAGGGCGCCTCAAAGAGCCTGACGCCGCACCCTTACTTGCTCAAGTCATTTCCGCCATGGATCATCTTGTAAGAATGAGTAAAGTCAATCTGCTCAGCCAGCCTACATAACTTGCTCATTCAGTGACCTCTGTTTACGTCTTTCCCATATTCTCTATTGAGATCTTGTTATTTTCTATCCGGTCACATTGTATATCGAAACGCCACCAGTATGTCTTTGTCTGTCTGTCTGTCTGTCTGTCTGTCTGTCTGTCTGTCTGTCTGTCTATCTGGCTGTCTGTTTGTCACACTGTAACTTTTTTGTCTATCCGTCTGTCTGTTTGTCTGTCTCTATATTTGTCTGTCTTTCAGTCTGTGTGTCTGTATATAGAGTGTTGTCCGCCCGTCTCTCTGTCCCCCTCCGTCTGTCCGTCTGCCCGGTTGTCTCTCTGTGTACTCGTCGACATGCATACGGGTCTGTCTCTCCTAATCTTTGAAATGGAGACTCGTTAGATCAACAGTAACTTTCACGTCACAACCTTGCAGCACACGATGAACATCATTCATCGCGACCTCAAAGCCGAAAACGTTTTCTTCTCCGGACCAAACACAATCAAAGTCGGCGACTTCGGCTTCAGCACAATCAGCCTGCAAGGTCAAGCTTTGACCACGTTCTGCGGCTCACCTCCGTACGCGGCCCCCGAACTGTTCCGTGACGAGAGCTACGAAGGTCGGCCGGTCGACATCTGGGCCTTGGGGATTATGACCTACTTCATGGTGACGGGAATGCTTCCGTTCCGCGGTGAAACGGTGGGCAAGCTTAAAAAAGCCATCCTCGAAGGTGCGTTATCAGGGCACGCCCCCTAATTACGAATGTGTGGTGAATCGTTATTACTGTGACTGGTAGTATGTCTGTATATACAGTCAAAACTCTCAGTACGATATATATTATTGAAACAGTTAAACAGCACAGAAGGATTCTTAAAAAAGAGATCATCCGAGGTATGTGCGAAAAAGCGCTACCCTTCCCTCACTCCCCCCCCCGAACTGCCCTTTTCCCCCAAGGTCATGTCCCCCGATTTGCACTTACCAAATTACGGAAAACCGAGCAAGGTCTTATGAAAATAATAAAATAATTGACAAAATATTTTCTCAATGGATTTGAAAACAGGCGGGCAGACAAATTGTAAGACGGAGGGAAACGCCGGGCGACCTTCGTACAGTCAACGACAAGATTGAGTACACTGGAGGGTCCGGGAATGGGCAAAAGGGGCGGGGCAAGGGGTGGTTTTCAAACAATCGAACAATCAACCACCCCCTGCTCCGCCCCTTTTGCCCATACCCCGGACCCTCCAGTGTACTCAATCAGGTGCTTGATTGCTTGATTTTCTATACTGTATCCTAATGTTCTATATCACGTCTAAAAATCAAACAATCAAGCACTCGCCATCAAAGAGCGAGCCGATTTATCGAGCAAGTGGAGGATGAGCCGAAATACAGACTTCTCCTCACACTAGAAATCTGAATTGGACAATTTGGTTTTATCGGTGAAGAAGAAATCATTTGTTCGTAAAAGAAACTGAAACACACACTTACTAAATTGAAACTGAAAATCAACTTTAATTTAATTAACTAGTAATTTTTGCTAAAATGACATGGATATATTAGTTTAGCAAAGCACAGAAAATTAGTTTAGTTAGTTTAGTTTAAATTAGTTTAGCAAAAATAAAATAAAAAGATGCAAAAGCTTAAAGAAACTATTAAAAATCGAGACAAAATTAATTTAGTTCTCAAATTCAAGCGACATCTTAGATCCCGTGGTAGCAGCGATTAATTTGACGGTAATCTTCCGGTGGTAGATTGGCAGAAATTTTACGTGTGAGTCGAGCCAATTTCCGATTCAAATTTAAAAATTCAAATTTAAAAATTCAAATTTTTAATTTTAATTCAAAATTTTAAATAAAAAAATTTAAACTTAAAACCCTAGCAAACCGTCACTTGTTCTCGTGCCATTTTACGTGGCGGTCCTGACCTACCGAAGACCCCCTGACCACGAGTTTATATTGCAGGCGTCTACGCAATACCGACCTATTTGTCGCCTGCCTGCGTGGAACTCATTACTGCAATGCTGCGGCCAGTGGCCAGCGACCGGCCCTCTATCCATGGGTTGCGGCGCTTCCAGGTACGATTATTAGGCTACAGTCAGTAACTACGCAGTACTAACTATTACTGCGGTCATACTGTGCTGTTGACACCGCCAAGCCTGATCATAAACCAGTGAATAATTTTAGTGGTTGCACGGAGCAGTTTATCCTGACCCCTTGAAGCCCTTCACGCTCAATCCCGATGACATAATGCACGGTAAGCAACACATAAATAGCAATTACTTGCTACAACAAATCACTTGACAGACGTTTGCCTTTGAAGGCCTGCCAGGCAATCTTCCTTTGGTTGACTGAGTGTCCGCCTACATATTAATCGTTCAACGTGTTTGTCTACTTGCCTGCCTCTCTGTCCGTCTGTCTGTCGACTTATGTGTCTGTATGTCTGCCTTGTCTATTTACCAGCTTGTTTGTCTGCCTGCCTGTCTGTCTGTCTGCCTATCCGTCTGTCTGTCTGTCTGTCTGTCTGTCTGTCTGTCTGTAGGTTTACCTGTCTGTCACTCCGTTTGTCCTCATGTCTATCGATCTGTCTGTCTGCCTCTCGTGTTCATGACCGTGACATTTGTCGATGATCTTTTTGTCACCTGCTTTGGTGGCTTCTTCAAAGCCAACCTGTCTGCCTCCAGCATCTCCCTTTTGTTTAATCGAGACACATGGTCTGCGAACATACCGTTTTGCCGTCAGTTCAAATTAATCGAAAGTACTCCCCCATGTGATCGCACCCACAGGACGTGCAGCCAATAAACGTCACGGTTTCATTCTCCACCTCTCTTTTTGGATACAGACAATTTACCGGGGGAGGAACGCCAAGCCAGGAAGGTCCTCAAAGAGTTGGGCATCACCCGGGATGTCATTCAAAAGTCTAGCGGCAAACAGTCCCGCTCCAGCATCACCGGCACTTACCGCATCGTCCTGCACCGGATCCAGAAGCAAGCCCTCGGTATCGCCTTCGAGGAATACGCCAATACTGCAGGGGACGCCACTGAATCCGCACCGTCGGCCTTGAATACGACCAGCGTGCAGCCGCCGCTGTCCGCGCTCAGCAAGGGGGGACGGCGATCGGTGTTCAACCGAGTCAGTCCGCTCACACAAACCACCCACGGCTTCCCCGGTGCGACACAGGGCAACAAGGTGTCTCGATTGTGCGTCATCTTATAAACTGCAGAAGCAGCCAGACCGATGACCAGGACATACTGAACGCCGCCAGACAAAAATCCAGACGAACTAGCACCGAAACAGACGGACACGCCAACACGCAGTCAAACAGTCCCATAACAAATAGGCTGGCAGGCAGACAGAGTCAACGGATAGACAGACAGACACAGACAGACAGACAGACAAACAACAGACAGACAGACAACAGACAGACAGAGACAACGGACAGACAGACAGACAGAAACAGACAGACAGAAACAGACAGACAGACAGACAGACAGACAGACAGACAGACAGACAGAGACAACAGACAGACAAAGTTCCACGGCCAGCTGTCCTTCGACTGGAGAAATTGACCAACCAAGTGTCTGGATCTTCATATGGCGGAAGCTTTCGGCGACAACGACGGCCCATTTATATGGTCCACGCCTGGAAAACTTCTCTTCAACAACAAGTCTTTCAAAGGAAATATTTACTACATAGCGAAATCATTTTCCGTCCGTCCGAATCGATTGGAATCGATTACGACATTGCTACTTTGCCGACAAAATTTTCGTCCTTTTTGAGTGCTCGCCTGTGGCGCGACTTGAAAGAAACTTTCACCGTATAATTTTCGAATCGCTTTCAGTAAAGTTTTTAACGGATTAAACAGATTTTAGCCCAGTTATTACATAATTTAGTTTTCCTTCCGTCCAAGCGCGGTTTCCAATGCAGTCATTACTTGCTGTCCTATATTTTCGAAGGTTTGCTCAAATCCATCCCTCCCGCTCTTGCACGGATGCTTACGCATCGTCTGCCGGGAGATTCGGAAAAAAGTAATAAATAAAGCTTTATTCTATCCTGGAGAGATCCTCGGTGACATCTGTATTTGCTTTGCTAATCTTTCCCGTATTATCTACAAAGATTTAGTTATTTTCTGTCAAAACGTACACCTAAGCGTTATCAATCGTCATTCTGTCCGACAGTCCGCCTTTCTGCCTGTCTGCCTGCCTGTCTGTCTGTATGTCTATCTGTCTGTTTGCCTGTCTGTCTGTCTGTCTGTCTGTCTGCCTGTCTGTCTGTCTGTCTGTTTGCTTGTCTGCATGTCTATCTGTCTGTTTGCCTGTCTGTTTGTCTGTCTGTCTGCCTGGTATGTCGTTCTGCTTGCATGTCAGATTGCCTGTCTGACTGCCTGTCCGGGGGATTGGGAAAAATCATAAATAGAATTTTGTTCTGCTCTGGGGAGATTCTCAGACTATGAAAAAACAAATCAATTCGAACTGACACAGAAAAATAGTAATAGTAACAAAGGTAGATAGCATGCCTCCAATTTCAGACAAAAAATAACCATTTCTACCGTTCAAAGATGTCTTCCCGCATAGACGCATCAAAACCAACAAATCTGTACGCATCACTCTTACCAAGTGAAGGCCCATACTATGAATGCATCGTGTTCCTGTTGATGGTTATCTAGTCGACGTTGTCCCATCGAGTTCAGCGGTCCGCTCGGCGGTAAGTTCGGTAGTCAGCTCCAGAAGTGTAATTTGTGATGAAACCCTTCCCGAGATCGGTGGGGTCGGAGAAGGCCAATGCGGACAGCGGCAGAGCTTCTCCGTACTGCCAACAGATGCGGCTGTACTGCTTCCTGCGTCCAACAAAAAGGAAACAATGAAGAGCACAGACAACAGCGTCCACAACTGACGGCAGATAGAAAATCAAAAGCTGTCAATCAGTGCAGAAATCGGCACAGATAAACGAAAACTAGACAACCGAGTACTAGTAGCACATTAGCAACGCACATAATCTCAGAAGTAGCTGACGGCGGACAGCGCTCTCGTATCAGACACCTGATAGTACGAGTCAGGCAGTTATTGGAACAAGACATATTTGGAAAAGACACGCTGATAACCCAGGCAGTCAGTAAATACGGCAGGCAGTCAGTAAATACGGCAGACAGTCAGCAAATACGGCAGACCAACAAATCAACAAACAGACTTACAGACCAACAAACAGACTTGCAGATTCAGACAATTAACAGACAAATAACCAGACATTCGAATAGACATCATGACAACCACGCAGCCCCTTAGGAAAATAGGCAGTGAAAGCGGAGGCAGATAGATCGGCAGGACGTCGGGTCACTCGACAGACATACTTGCAAGAATAAGGAAATAAAGTAATAATAAGAAATAAAAAAGCCAAAGCAGATCAGCAGAGATTTTTAAGTCGCCCGGTGTGGAGCCAGTGGATATAAAGAAAGAACCAACACACAGCGAAGATTTCTGACCTGAGGACGTCGATCATTCGTCTAGCCAGTCCATTTTTCCGATACACAGGGGTAACCCAAAGAAGGTAGATCCCGCAGTAGTTTTTGCACATGCTGACAGACGCTGATTCACTTTCCGTCACCAAGCTGCTCTTGCAGTCAACAGACATTCCAGAACTCCTCCCAGAAACATTGGGACAGAGCTCGTTCAAGTCTCCCCGCTTGACGTTTTCTACAGCTAAGCATCCGATCACACGTTTCTGCACCACATGAACGAGAAGCAGTGCGAAGTCGGACGGCAGCGATAGGTGCGGAATGGAGGAGATCAATCCAGTCTGCTGCTGCACTGTTGCCAGCACCTTTTGCACCTGCAAAGATATCAAGGGGAACTTTTTGCCGGTTCCACAGACAGCCAAGCAAACAGCCAGACAGACAGACAAACAAGCAGACAGACAGACAAGCAGACAGACAGACAAGCAGACAGACAGACAAGCAGACAGACAGACAGCCAGACAGACAAACAAGCAGACAGACAGACAAGCATACAGACAGACAAGCAGACAGACAGACAAGCAGACAGACAGACAGACAAAGAGACAGACAGACAGCGCAGACATTACAACGCACCTTCTTGACGAGCGGAGCGGAAGAATTGGACAGGCTGACCAATACAAACTGGAGATTCTTCCCAGCCGGTAACGTCTGTTCCTCCGTGTAAATTTTCTGTGATTCGAGCAGAACTTGTAGATTAATTTTTGGGGAGGTATTGGTAGTTGACGTCGGCTGACCTGAGTAATATTAAGCTCATCGGATCGCCCTTCCACCAGGGCATTCATATGGAGAGCGTGACGCTTCTGATGCAATTTTCGGTCCTCTTCGTCATCGAAGTCTCCCACGAACTTGCACTCGGGGCAAGTCACAGCTCCAATTCGACGTTGACCGGCATCCTGCAGACGAAGAGCAAAGCAAAAATAGCGTGTCACCTAGGAGTCCTGTTAAGATGTGTTTTTAAGTCAAATTAATAACTGCTAGAGAAGCCGTTTATTTTTTTTAAACATTAAATCCTTATTATAACTTACAATCGCAACTTTAGTTCAAATGATAGTTATCAAATCTGAAATTTTATAATGCAAAACCAGGCTTTCTATTTTCCACAACTTCTGTTACGTATCTAAACTGTAACTCTGCTTTTTGATTAAATTCTAGATGCCTGGAAAGTTGTCTATTTCATATGAAATTAATATCTTATTTTTATTTAAAATTGTATAAAGTGAAAATGGGCTCTCTATTTTACATAAATTCCTTTATTCAAGTTAAACGTTGCCCCCAGTGATCCTGTGGTTCAAATACATTTTATTTTAAATACAAAGCAAGTTATTATCAGCAAGACGGTAAATCAAACAATCGACCGCAACAGCAGACAATGAGACTGGCTAACTCACTTCGCTCCATCGAGAAGCTCCAAATCGCTTTTATTTTAACTTCCAGCAATTTTGAACGGCACAAAAATAATTATCTTCTGCAATATCAATCAATTAATCCAACACAAAAGCGTTAGAAAATAAAGCCGCTGCATCCTTCAGACCACCGATAATCAATCAATCAATCTATCGCACGCACAAACGTAGTAAACCGATTTCACTCACAATTACATGCTGATGCATCCGTTTTCCATTTCCCGACGACCCGTCCTCCGTCAAAAGCTTGCGTTTCCTTGACTTCTCCGAGGCTGGCGTATTGCGCGAAGAACCGGTCAACACGGCATTGGTCATATCTTTCAAACTGGGCGACGCTGTCGGTTTTCCGAAGAAACTTGTCAGCAACGACTGTCGAGCCGGTGATTGATTGGTCGATTGCTTGCTTCGGCAAGAGGAAACAGTCGATTGATTGATCGATTGCTTGCTTTGGCAAGAGGAAACAGTCGATTGATTGATCGATCGCTTGCTTTGGCAAGAGGAAACAATCGATTGATTGATCGATTCATCAACCTCTCCCGAAATCGACGACAACGACGACGCACAATGCGAATCCTCTTCTTCCCGTACTTCAGACATTCCAGAAAAAACAGGACGTCCAAAAAACGAAAAAACCGAGTTCAGGAAAAAAAGAAACGTCGTAATTCGAGAGATTTAAGTTTCTCACGCCTTGACTGCAGCAAACCAATTCCAAATGACCAATGTCCACGGAGCAAAAGGATTCAAATTATTTTGGAAAAATTATTTCAGCTGCCGAAAAATAAACACAAATTTGATGGCGGTCGCAGGCAGGCAATAATCAAAGCTGACAGCAGATTTGGTTTACATTGCTTGTCTTGTGTGAAAGCGATTGTCAACGACTGTCAACGGCTGTCAAGTTCCCTTCAAATCTTGTTAGCTTGGCCCGGGGGCGGGCGTAATAAACGCGGGCTTTGTGTGCATTCGTGTAGATTCGGTATTTTATGCCCTGGTGGATGTTACGATGTTGCCAATCTGCCGATTTTCCCGCGCAAACATTTTTTTATCTTCGAAACTTGGGATAGAGTAAATTCTCTATGCACAGTTGTTGTAATTAATTTTGCGGGCGAGGACAAAGGACCGAGAGGAAAGCATTGAGAGCTGGATTTTTTACTGTAACGTAACAAATAAATTTTTTGTCCAAACAAATTTTATTTCGAAGTAATTAGAAACTATTTTTTTTATTCACAGAGGCTTTATACGTACAAATTTATATTTCAGAAATCGATTGCATTTCTAATTACTGTACTGCCACGATTATAAGGGTGGGTTTTTTACACCGGGTGTGCACAACTGTGTGTGTGTGAGTGTGTGTGCTCATTCAGCACACAGGCGTGTGTGACGGAGGCGGGGCTTAACCCACCCTTAAAATCGTGGCAGTACAGTACTAGTAAACACTGAAGTCCCCTTCATAGCAAGTGTGAGGGAGGAGTCCTGGAATGGGCCACTTGATTCTCCCGTATCCTGGAATGGGCCACCCTGGAACCAGAACTTCCACACAGGTATTGGCTATCACCAAGGTCCTAAACGACAGAGAATAATCGATAACCCGGTGGAATGCGTATCCGATGTGAAGAACAGTTGTGAGAACATGTTTAAAAAAACGAAATAATTGGACGGTTGGAAAAAGCTCACTACAGAGGTCGCTGACTATGCAATGACTCATCTGCTTTCCAATCATTTGCGACAGAACGCCCCCTGCCACTCGGTGGCCCATTCCAGGGTACGGAAAAGTCTAGTCCATTTCCAGAGTTCTTCCCTTATGCAGTAAAAGTCCTGATGTTGTGCGTACGTCACAGGCGCGTTTCTATTCCTTGCCTTGTCTCGGAACAGTTTCGTTATGGCGCAAACGTGTTCAAACGTGCCTGTGACGTACGCAAAATATCAGGACTTTTACTGTACCAATACGTACGAGGTAAAAGCCGTTAACCAGGCCGCTTTTAGAAATCGTAACTTAACCAGGCCGGCAGGCCAACAGGTGGCGCATAAGTCGTTTTTGCGAACTCAACCCAGGGAGATGGAACCGAAGTGGCGCCTCTACCGGACTACTTGCACACTTCTCCATTGAGATTCCTCTCTTAATTTTTTTGGACTCAAATTCGAACCGCGAGGCTTAGGAACGAAGTAAAATGGGTCAGAGAATGTTTTCTGAATGTTTTCAAGCCATCCGTTATGGCATGGCAGCACTGCAGCGTCGGGAAATCAACGTTGAAAAAACCGGCCTGGTTAAATTACGATTTCTAAAAGCGGCCTGGTTAACGGCCTTTACCTCGTACTGTACGCTCCCGATCTCAAGGGTTGATTATGCCCCACCCCGCTGATTCCCATCAAGTTTGAGCGCATCGTTCAATTTCGTTCACTTGTCCACGATTGGCCCGTTGGTTTTTGCCTGACAGGCTATACTACCTTGCTTGATTGAAATGATATTTCGGTGTCAACATTAAAGTCAGTAAAGTTTAAATGAATTTGAATGAACAATCAAGCGAGCGACGAAACGTGTTTTCGGGCCGGATCTGAAATCGACCCTTGACATCGGGAGCGTAAAGTATTAAAGCACTATTTGCTTACCATTTAGTCACACCCTTTCTTTATTGTCCTATCCTTCTTACTTCTAATTGACTCATCATTGGAATTGCGTTGTTAAGACAGTTTTCGAATTCGACATCTAATCACAATTTAGTTTTATTTATTATTCAAAGGTTTTTTTATGGCCATCCATACAACTGATAAAAGAGTGAACTTAATTAGTTAATTAACCTCTCACCACGAAAAAGAAACCACTGCGCCTGAGCTATTCCAGTAAAGTAGCGCATACGCATCGATGTATTTAAGTAACGCAACTCTAACAAGTAACAGAAGTCGCTTGCTCACAATGAGACGGCGGTTTTAATTTGAAATACCATTTTTATCTTGACGAACCTAATAAAGTATGATCCCCGCCAAATTTGTGCCGCGTAATAACGAGACCGCACAGCCGCAAGGAAGAGCGCGCTTTAAATCTGTAAGCAGAAGCCCATGAGGCAGGCACGTTTTCAGATTTCAAGGCCAGCAAACTGTCGGGGAAAATGTTACCGTATGGTCGCGGTCTCAAGGAACACTTTTCTGCCCTACCCAGAAATTTTAACCAACCCGGGCTGTGCCTATTCAGCGCCGTTCACCAAATTAAGCGCGACTGTACAATCAATCAAGCACAACGAATAAGCTGTACGAAATCGACCATAAAAAAATAGTGAATCAGATTGAACGTTCAATCGAGTGCAGGGCCATACCGAGGGAGGCGGGGCTTAGCTGTCCCTGAGATCGCGAGTAGGGCCATACCGAGGGAGGCGGGGCTTAGCTGTCCCTGAGATCGCGAGCATACGGTAATAGCGGAGACCATCGGATTCACGAACGAAGTGGGACTTGTACACACATGGCCACAAGTTTTGGGTGGCGGAGTTCGAGCCACCAGGGTGGTCTGAGTTTGAGCCACTCGTGGCTAGAACTTGCCACTGTTTTCTCTTGAATCTTTGATTTAATGCCCGGCGGAAAAATTAAATTGAGTAAGATGCTTTAAATTTCGCCAAAATAAACAAGCTCAATCAATCGATCAATTGAATGAAGGCTGCATGATCAACCGTGGTCAAGAGCGAGTGCGCGCGGTGACTTTATTCCGCTCGAACTCGGACCACCTATTTGGCTTAAAGTCTGCCACCCAAAATTACAGCCATGTGTTTACAGCTGTGGCGGAATTACTTCTTCAGCTTCAGCCCACACCCAAACCCATGCGCCCACACATGTTATGTCTACGAGTGGGCGCGCTGGAATGGGCGTGGGCTGACGAAGTAACTCCGCCACAGCTATACTGTAGGACACGATACAGACACCCACCCACCCATTTTAAAGCAAGACCGAAAAATTGCGCAAAAGTTCAAAGTCGCAGGCATTGCGGATGATATAGTCAAAAAAAGTTACGATCTTCCCTCTCGATCGAAAGATCGTAAAAACTCTGGGGGAAAAGGTGATTCGGTGATGTGAGTAATGTAGAGTCTTGAACACGCAGTCGGTGTTGGTAGAGGTACGGAGTTTATCTTCGCACTTCATAACACAATTCGAGGTTGTCGAACATCCGGAGACGCGCTTTTCCTCATTCACAAGATCCCTCAGACTTTTGTTTCTGAATCGTGCAATTGTGTTGCAAGCATGGCGAGCTTGAAAAAAACGTTCCGGTTAATCCCGGTTTATTGGCGCCTGGTCACCGCCATCCTGATGCCGCTGCTCCTCTCGCCCATAATTCTCACAACCGACTCAAAGGTCAGCGCTGTAACACATTCCAAATCGGAATATTTCTGTTTTTTAATTGTAAACATAGTACGTTCACATTCAAAGAATGTGTCAATGAGATATTCCCCGATAAACTGCATCCACACACGTATACAGACACACTCAAAACATGCTACAAATGCAATGGTGGATTAAGGACGTATTCACCAATCTAGTGGATATATTATTTGTTTTTTTGTTGGATGAACTATTAATATTTTTTTATGTACTATTCCTCTCACAGAGTGCTAAGGCAGGTTATCTATTGACCCTCCTGACCGTGTACATGGTACTGGAGCTGCTGCCGATTGCCGGGGTCGTTTTGCTCACTCTTTTTCTCGTGCCCACCATCGGGCTGGCGACCACGTCGGAATTCGCGAAATACTTCATGAATGTGAGCCGACAACTATGACCTGTGTCTGTGTCTGTGTCTGTGTCTGTGTCTGTGTCTGTGTCTGTGTCTGTGTCTGTGTCTGTGTCTGTATCTGTGTCTGTATTTGTGTCTGTGGAATATCTGCGCATTATAGTTCACAACTTTTCCACCAGTACCGTACGGTACATTGCATTTCATATTCGTGATATTAGTTACCCTTCTTAGGACACCATGTTCCTCTTTCTATCTGTTCTCATCATGGCTATCTCCATTGAAGAAGTAAACCTTCACAATCGGCTAGCTCTATTGGCATTGCGAGCCATCGGTGTTAGTCCATCACGGTAAAGATTGTCCATGTGCGCAGCGGCGGATTGGCCAACAACATCCAAACTGTTTTCGCGAAACTGTTTTATAGGCTTATCCTGGGGTTCTTACTCATCAGCGGTTTCCTATCTATGTGGATGTCAAACTTCGGTACGAATCTGTGTATTAGGGACGGCGTTTAACTTCCAACGTCAAAACGTCGTAATCAAAATAACACTTACATTTGCCATGCACATTAAATCAATGGCAGTTTTGATTTGAAATTCATTTAATTTGATTAAAAAAAATGAAGCGGATTTTAATTTTCAAAATCAAATTGTTTCCAACTCAAATGAAATTAGAAATTAAACTATAGCTAATGTTACTGATCGTTTGATGCCACGGTCCTTTAGGTACGAGACGGTACTTTTACCCCTCGTTCACGGTTAAAAATTCTGTGTGTGTGGATTACACAAACCTGGTCCGGCCTGAAACACGTTCCGTCGCTCGCTTAATTGTTCGTTCAAATTCATTTAAACTTTACTGACTTCAAACCTTTGACACCGAAATCATCATTTCAATCAAGCAAGGTAGCATAGCCTGTCAGGCAAGAAGCAAGGGGCCAATCAGGGGCAAGTGAACGAAATTGAACGATGCGCTCAAGCTTGATGTGAATCAGCGGGGGGTAGAGCGTAATCGAGCCTTGAGATCGGGAGCGTACAGTACTTGATTTTCTTATTCGTCATGTTTAGCCGTAACCCTGATGATAGGAGCGTACAGTACTATGTTTCCTCGCTAGATAGCGACACCACACGAGCTGTGTGACGCTAAATTGGTCCCCCCAACTCGTTAGCGCGTGCCCTGCCTGTACCTCGCTTGCCATACACACACATAAACACACTCACACACACACTCACAAACACTCACACACAGTTACCGTAT
>LRSR01008332.1:0-16702 GCA_001579985.1 Hypsibius dujardini
TGAAGCTCTCCTCCAACGACCTGGCCAATGCCCAAAAATACTGCAAGTACGCCGCTAGTGCGCTTCAGTTTGACGATCTTCAGACCGCGACGGATCTTCTAGAGAAAACACTGCGCTTACTGAAGACTGGTCGTGAAAATTGAGAGGGTTTATCAGGCAATTCGATGACATCAATTTCGACAGTGTTTTCACCTTTTTTTTTATTTCGGTTTGCTCGAGCCATTGACGCATATCAGCACGCTTTCCAAACTGCTAAAGGGTTCTTTTCTTTTTTTGTCACCATTCAACTGGTAAATATTTTCAATCATAACCTTCTCAGAGACGGAGACATCATCTGTAAAGACCACGAACGGGGAAGTAATGTCCCGTTGGACAAAATTTCACCGAAAAGAGAAGACACTTCGAGATTACTGTACAAATCAAGACAATTTAAAACGCAACAGAATCAATGAGGAAACTTACAGTATCATTAAATCCGTATATGAATACGGAGACTGATGTCAACCGTAGCAGTAACTTTTGAAGATTTAAATAAACTCACTCATAATCGTCAATCAAATCAAACGCATCGAAAGGCTGCTCTGCATCCCCGTCAACCGTCGGGATCATCGCACTGCCTCCAGCAGCGATCTCTTCCGGTAAAACTCCAATGGGCTCCGCAGTAGTCACTGGCTCTTTCGGTTCTGCCGGTTGAGAAATGATGTACCACAAATCGCACGAAAAACTCGAAGCGGACTTCATACCTTCAGTCGATTCAGTTGTGTCAAGCGCGACCGTCTTCACCATGTGCGCACCGTTTCCTTGGGCGCCTTGATTCAAGACACCATTATTGCTGCTGAAATCTGCCTCTTCTTCCTCTTCCTCGTCTTTATGCCCCGGCGCATCGCAGTCATCGCGCTCATTGTCGGGCAGACCTTCAACATTTTGATGGTAAGAGACGAGAAAGTCATGGATTGCTTCGCATTGGATTTGACCGCTAAGCTTCTGGAAGCGCCGCTCTAATTTCGGATCGTCCGGTAAACTAGGATTCTGCTCTCCAATGCCGTCGTACCGGACAGTACCGTCATCCACCGGGTCGGTGAACGCGGGGATGCTATTTCGGTTGGACAGCAACTTACGGAAACGTTCAATCTGCTCCAGCAGATTGATAAAGACAGTCTCCGCACTCAACTTCCTGCCAGTTTTGCTGTGCACTAGCGGTAGGCCATATCTCTCCGCGAGGTATTCCATATGATCCTTCACTGTTTTCTCGGTGATGCATTTTTTCTCACTGATGCCTTTCGTCTCGGTGCTGCCAGCCAGAGCTATGTTACCTTTCTCCGTGATGCCTCCAAAGTTTTCCCGTACGTTCTTCGTCAATATTTTGTTCAATTCTATATAGCCAGATCCTCGGAAGCTGCAGTGAGAGAACGATCAACTCAAACGGAGAAATAATCAAACGCGGAGAAACAAGTCACATAAGTCCAGCAGACACGCAAAAGCGTCATAGGAGGGCAGACACCAGCTAAACGCAAACAGCTAAATCAACGAGTGCAAATACACCTACCGAAAGTTATCCCAGCCCAAAACAGCTTCCTGGTCGCCAGAGTTCTCATCGAGCTTGCACAACTTCACAATCTCTTCTAGCACTTGGCGACTCTTGACGCGAAACTCCTCCAACTCCTTCACATAAGCTTTCGAGTCGGGCGTATTAGTGTCCAACTGATCAATCCGCGCGTTGAACTTGCGATTGAGCTTCTGCAACTGTTTCAAGCGTGCCCTATCCACCAGAGAGAGCTTTGCGATAGCGGATAGCGGTACCACTTCTTCATGCGGCTCGACTTCCTCCTCTTCATCAGAATCATCATCGTCGGAAACAGTCAAACCGGATGCTGGAACGCCGCCAGACGTTGACGGAATCAGCTCCGGAATGGGTGTCTGCTTCGATGTGGCGGCAAATGTCTGTGTGATCTCCGAATTCGTGCAGTCGGAGTTATCTGAACAAAAATAAACAGAATTATCAAAAAAAGTGAAAGGCTAACGGAAACCAATCATGAACATTTCGGACATGGAATCCTGCTGACATGCAAACAACGCTCAGTCCGCGGTAACATTACTGGCCACGTACCTGAGGATGAGGCTACGCCGGAGTTCGGTTCGGCGGGGTTATCAATCGATGAGAGACCAATGCTTCCCGAGGACGGACTACTTAATGCTACGACGGGTAAAACATTTTCCGCGGATTCCGGAGTTATTTCGGCTGGGACGACTCTGATAATTGTAGTCACCGACGCTCCTTCCCCCACGCTGTTGGCTTCACTGATTCTGGAAGGTTCCAAAAACCCTTTTCCAGAAGTGCCGTTTGGCACGGCAGATTCTCCGACGATCGCAACGCCCTCCGTTCATTCGATCATCGCAACGCCCTCCGAATGACTGACACCGGTGGATCCGACAGTCGGAGTAATCGAGAGCTTCTTAAATACACCTTCGAATTTATCACCGTCCGACGGCGAATCAGGTTGCTTTCGCTTTTCACCAACTGCAGAAGAATTGAGTCGATAAATAAAACCTCGAAGTGAGCGCGCTTAAACTCATCCGGGGAGGATCCATCATCGTCTATCAAGTAAAATACCGTTTTCCGTGTTGTGGATCCTAAGAATTTCACCCGGTGGCAAGCTTTCCAGTGTGGTCTCTGGCGGGATCCCGGTTACAGCAGCTGAAGATTGAACGGACACCTCCCCCGAAGCACCTGCAGAGTGGAGAAGCGGTGAAAAGATCTGTGGTCTTGGTCTGAACAAACAGTAACAGGGACGAGAATTTTCGCCCGGTACGATTGCGGCTTTGAGTTGTTTATATATCCACATAGAAATATACCCGATTCGAATCGGGACATTTCAGCAGCAACCGAGGAGACATTCATGTCGGAGTTCATACTAATCGACCGGGATGGAGCTATATCCATGACAGTCACCTGTGACATTTTAAATACGGCGGCTGAAGAATCTCCAGCAGAAGCAGCGTCCGCCAACATTCGTTTACCGACAGCGGATGAAGCGGATGGAATCTCTGATCAAAACTTAAAAGTTGGGCAATTAAGAATAATAGTAATAGCGTACTCCCACTCCTATCCAAACCAATGATTCAATCCAGCCTGGACTGCAAACAATCGACGGCTAATCAAACAATCAATCAGTAAGTTGGAAGAGCAACTCACTTGTCTCAGCAACGATTTGCACTTCATTGTCACTGTCGTCATCCACTACCAACACGACATCTTGAGAATCCGCATTCACTGGCCTGTTGCGTCTGCGAGCCAGCAAAGCGCTACAAAAGGCATGACGGAAATGAGACCCATCGAATTATTCTTGACAAAGCAGATTTTTCTTACGGGCTTGGAATGTGTTTGGCCGCTGAAGGGGTCGCCATAACCTGCAAATGAGAATGGGAGAAAATCTGCACTGCAGCAACTAGAAAGAAAGAATTAGGTTCGATTTCGCGGACATAATCCTCCCGAATGCCGGTTGCGTCAAGCGCTAATTATGGCCACTAGGAAGGTTGACATAGGAGCAAGTTGTGAAAGAGTCCTGAGATTCGAACGGTCACGTGAGTTTGTTTCTACCGAACCGTTTGCTCGGAGTGGACTGTTGCTACTTTGGAGTTTGAGACAGTAAAGTAGAAACGACACTGTGACGTCATTCGAATATCAGGACTTTCACTGTAGTCTCGTACTGTATCAATTGTAAATTGCAATCCACCAATCAACAGCGCGAAGGAGTTAAAAGACGGCATCCGTTTCCTAAGCAAATGAACACTAAATTAATATGTAGAACCGGATAGTAAATGTATGGCTTGTTGGTGCCGGAATAGCGAACGTCATGCTTTTGGCATTGGAACAGGGAGAACAAAACGATGCGGCGTCGTCGCGTCATTCTGCTGCTTGTTTTTTCTGACTTTTTTGTGGGAAAAAGTCGATTATCAGGAACGGATTTGCATTTCGTTTCTTTTACGCCTGTCCTGTCGGCCCCTCCTCTTAGTGGAATTGGACATTTGTTGTGGTTACATCGGATATGTTTAACGATTTCTCCCGCGTTACATAAAAATCACAACAAACGACTTCGGATTAATAATCTGTCATTTTTGTCGTCGCCATACACGACTGAACTAACTGTTGTTTTTTTTAAATTCAGCTTTATTAAGCAACAGCTGAAATGATTGAAATAACATGTAATGATCGACTGGGAAAGAAAATCCGGGTCAAATGCAAGTAAGTTTTGGATTTTCATAGTTGAACTCAGGCTGTTCGCTTGCTTGCATGATTGTCGGTCGGTCTCTGCTTATTTGTCGATTCATAGATCGATTGATTGATTACGGCTTGCTTGCTTGCATGATTGTCGGTCGGTCTCTGCTTATTTGTCGATTAATCGATCGATTGATTGATTACGTCTTGCTTGCTTGCATGATTGTCGGTCGGTCTCTGCTTATTTGTCGATCAATTGATCGATTGATTGATTGATTACGGTTTGCTTGCTTGCATGATTGTCAGTTGCTCTCTTCTCATTTGTTGATCAATCGATCGATTGATTGCGGATTTTTGGCTTGGGTTTTACGTTGACGATAAGGATTCGTTATTTTAAATCACTGAGCGCAAAGAGCAAGGGATCTTTTTTTGTTAAAATACTAATTTTTTATTGGTTTTAGTTCGGATGATACCGTTGGTGACCTGAAGAAGCTGATATCAGCCCAAACTGGCACTCATTGGGAGAAGATTGTGTTGAAGAAATGGTACACGATCTATAAAGACCACATCACCCTGGAAGACTGTAAGTCCATTTCGCCTCTTTACTGATCATTGTAATTGTATGTTCTAATTCCATGCCTCTGACTGGGTCTCGATCTAAATGTTCTCTCCCTTTGTTTTTCAGACGAAATTCACGACGGGATGAATTTGGAATTGTACTACCAATAAGCTGACGGAGATGTCATCTGCTGACGGACATGGCATCTGCTGACGGACATGTCATCTGCTGACGGACATGTCATCTGCTGACGGACATGGCATCTGCTGTCTTGCATGTCATCTGTCCATGGACATTGGCTGCGGTTTTTCCTCTGGCATCTCGCACCTTGTAATTCAACTCGGGAATATATCAAATTATTAAATCGTTGATATCATTGTTTTCTTACTTCTTTCGGTCATGTCAGAAGGTGTACAATATTTCTTTCACTTCCTGTCATTCATGTTATCGACACCATGATGAAAAATAGGCCACGAATCAGATTTCCTGGATGCCGATCAAATCTGGAATCCTCTTCCTTCTTGGAGAGAATGATGGCTTTTAACTTGAGAGATTTAAATATTACACATACGAGCTTCTCAAGTAGGTGCCGACTTCGAAAAGTGTATAAAAACATTGGTTCAATGGATAAAAGTAGGTATAAAAAACTATTTTTTAGAAAAAAATGAATAAAATAAAATATAGAACAAAAACATGGAACAGTGAATAAGGGCTAATCATAGATCAAATCAATGACTGGTATGTGAATGAAAAAGCAAATGCGGAAGAGCAGGAAGAACGGAGATGAAAGTAAAATCAGTACTTTCCATTGATGATCACTAATACACACATGGCCACAATACTGGGTGCTTGGCTCAAACCCGATTTTGCTTGCGTCCAGCTAAAGAGTGGTTCGAACTCTGCCACCCAGTAATCTGGCCACGTGTGTATCCACGCCTTGTTCACTCAGGAGTCATGATCACTGAGTTCCCCATCCTCGTCCGGCAGTTCCGAGAGCGGCTTGTCTGGATCATCGTCAGTTGTCACCGTTTGAACGCCGATGTGGTCAGTTTGGTCCGTCTCTTTCAAGTATCGCGTCCACAAAGTCGGATACATAGTGAACAAGACTTTCCCCTCGATTCGGCGTTCCTCCAGGCCGGTTGCCAGCCACTGCAGGAATCCGATCGACAGTTTCTCCCACGCATCTTTCGCCTCATCGTCCATACCCATCCACTGCTGGATTTCCAACAGCCGTTTCTTCATCGACGTTACCGCTTTAGTCAGCTCGAATTTGCCTTGGCCCGAGGGACTCTTCTTTGTGACCTTGAATTCCGAAGCGGCATTTTTGGCCTTTTCTCTCAGAGCTCTGATGATGATATACCTGGATGAAACAAACGTTTATTCCCAGTTTTCTGCAACGGAACTCTTTCTCTAACGCATATTCCCTTGTCTATATGACTGTCGCTGCCTTGTCTAACCAGGCGGTTTCTTCACTGCTTGCAGGAATTAAACTCACCATATGGTTTTCTTCTTCAGCAGGCCAATAACGTCCCCGTTCTTGTCAACAAAATAAAGCACCTCCCCTTCGTAGCCGTGGCCACGACGAATCTTCAGCAGCTGGTCCGCTAGGTCAGCATGCAGTACTGCGTCATAACCGGTGACTTTCAGCTGAAATCGCTGGGCAATCTTCTGCCCGAAGTCCGGTGATATGCATATCTCCTCTTTATATCCCTCGGAAAAATCAGTTTTCGACCAGCTGATAAAGTACAGCTCCGGTGCCGGGAGATAGGAGAGATCCTCCACGTGTTGGTAATGCGGTAAAAGAATTTCCAGTACAGCAGTATACTAAGAAAACACAAAACATTTTGAGTTCTGGGACGGACGGCAGGCATGATGGAAGAAGCCAAAGAGAGGAAACAACGCAAACCTTGGTATGGTGGAAGAAGCTAAAAAGAGAACAACGCAAACCGACATCCATCGCTTCGAAGAACCGTAAGCACGTGCTGGCGACCTACGCAAGTGTTCGAACTGCAACTCCGATTGCAGAGATGCGCTCATGAGATGAAATATATGTCGCTTAACTTACATCGCGAGCAACGAGGAAGCGAGACTCCGAGTACTTATCGATATCTTCCTGAGTCCGGAAGACGAGATGGACATTCTTCGAACCGGCAATTATATAGAAGTCGTTGCCGAACCATCTCACAGCAAAGTGCGCCGCCTCTCCGTTCATCTGAAAATAAAAACCCCGCCCTAATCATCAACTAATCGTCTATTGAATGAATAGAACGATCAATCAAATTATTAGACCAGTTGTTCAGCGCCATCTACCTTCTTGGTGCAGATGACGCGTTCGGCGTGGGTAATCGGTTTCGTAAAGTACTTTTGCCACTTGAATCCGTCCCCAATATCGCGGTCATCATCATCCCCCAAGCCGCCTAAAAAAATAAGTTGACTGATGGAATGAAACTGGAGAACCAGTAACCTCGGTCGATTTCTATTTGACTCAAGAAAACACGCCTACCGGCGTTATGAAAAAAGTCGACCTAACCTGCACTACAGTACCAAGTTTCAAATTAAAACTATTGCTCAGATCATGTATTACTCTCAGGTGAAATGATAATATGAAAATCGAAGGGGCACCAACAACTACGAAATGTTGAACTTCACTTCACTAGACTACAAATAAGTTTACCACCGCACTCTGCGTTAGAGATAAATTTCCAGGCTACACAATCGTTGATTTGCTGATTGACTACGCTGCTTACCGGTAAACTTCTTCAACGCAAAAATCACACAATCCGCAGAGTATTCCCCCGTCTTCTTATTTTTTATCTCCAATATACAGTTCCCTCGCGCGACGCACTGCCTGAAATCTTCACTCTTGTCGTAGACTTTGTCATCCGGACCTACCGAAATAAGACATGACAGATCGAACACCGAGCGAATCCAACAATCCAACAATCACCGCGTCACCGGTTCTGTACCAGTGCAGCAGTAAGAGGGAAGGGCCCTGGAATGGGCCACTGGTGGCAGGGGGCGCTCTGTCGCAAATTAATGGAAAAACAGATGAGTTACTGCATAGGCAGCGACCTCTATAGTGAGATTTTTCCAACTATCCAATCATTTCATTTTTTAAACATGTTCCCACAACTTTTTTTCTTATTTGATACGCGTTCTATCGGGGTTATCGATTATTCTTTATCGTTTAGGACCTTGATGATAACCAAAACCTGTTTGAAAGTTCTGATTCCAGGGTGGCCCATTCCAGGGAACAGGAAAGTCAAGTGGCCCATTCCAGGACGCCTCCCTCGTGCTCGTACCGGAAGCAAGATAACACGACGGCTTAAGACCATCAATCAGTAAATCGATCAAGTGACTGCACCTTTACTTGAGACCTTGACGTCTGTGAGATTCCCCTCCAAGTGGGCTGGTAGAATTCCAGCCGGAACCTTAAAAGTAACGGCTTTCAATTCCGTTTGGCGATGAACCCAAGACAGCCATTGCGTCGAGTTCTGTGTGCGATCCTCCTGTGAGACTTCATCGAAAAGGCACCGGCGAAGCTTGCTGGTGTCAGTGGAATCCACCAGTTCCTTGAACAATTCTTCGCGGGAGATCAAGGTAGCCATTTTATTTCTTCCCACGGAACCAATGGAAAATTATAATAATTTATATTAAATAATGAAATGACTGGAGAAAAACCGAAAAGATGGCTGAGTTCAGCGACGCAAAGTTATACAGTGTACAATTAAGTGCTCAACCATAATGACAAATAATAATACAAATGCTAATGACATAGCGAGAGCAAATCTCGACAGATACACGCAGGCAAAGTGGAGAGACGAGTGATAAATGACGCTAAATGTGGGGCCACACCGACATTTTCGCTTGCTAATTTGAGAGTTTAACAACATTTAGAAAAATATAGTATTTTGATTTCCTATTCCAAATAATTTATTTAGTTGACTTTAGACGTCGAAATATTGTTTCTCCAGAAAACTCAGACAAATGACGTCATATCGAGTGCGGTACCGGAAGTAGTGGCGTGATTGGTGGATCGGTGTTACGGCCACGCCTGATGACACACCCTCACCCTCATATCAGCTGATTTTCACTTGTTCGCGTGGATGATTCTTGGCATCAATTCAATCAACTTGCAACTTCAGCGTTTTGCAGCCCTGGACTGGAGGTTTTGCACGAATTGGTTCTTTGCAAAACAAAAATTCCCCCATTTTTCTGTCAATACTTTTAGCCGGATTCCCTCCTAAAAATCATTCAGCATGCACGGAATCATGTTGCGGAATATTTCGCAGGCGAAAAGTGTCTCCATCCGAGCTTTCCTTGCTCGCGGATATGCGTCTGCCAATATTCCGACCACGAAGAATTTTATCAACGGACAGATGGTGGAATCAAAGACCACGGAGTGGATTGACTTGAAAGATCCAGCCACAAATCAAGGTTAGAAGCAGTAAAATTTAAAGAGTCTTTAGATAAAAATCACTCACTCAATCAATCAATCAATCAATCATACGTATTTTCTTTTCTCTTGGCTGGTTACAGTGATCACGCGAGTTCCGAAGAGCACCAAGCAGGAAATGGAGGACGCAGTCGCTTCTGCGAAGGTTTGTCGCTGTTTTACGCTTTCACGACCCGTGGCGTAGAATGGGACATTTTAATATGGCATCTGGCATGTTTGCACATTGTAGGCGGCTTACAAGACCTGGAGCAAGACCTCCATCCTGACTCGGCAACAGGTCATGTTCAAGTTCCAGCACCTGATTCGAGCCAATATGAAGGAACTAGCTGAACTCGTCACAAAGGAGCAGGGCAAGACACTGGTCGATGCTGAAGGGGACGTTCTGCGGGGTCTACAGGTTCGTTGTGGAACGGATAAATTTAATTACTGCTTTCAACTTCCAACGATCTCCTGATGGTTGAGGGAGGGGAATGTAAATAGATTTGATCGTTTCGGATGTTTCAGGTGGTGGAGCATTGCTGTAGCATCACATCCCTGCAGCTGGGAGAGACTCTTCCATCGGTTTCGAAGGACATGGATGTATGACTTTAGTCTTAATTTACGGTCCGACCTCGACCATAATAATTAATACGTGGTCCATCTGTTTTTTAGACTATGACGTTCCGAGTACCGCTAGGCGTCTGCGCCGGAATTACTCCGTTCAATTTTCCGGTACGGTTAAACGCATATTTTGTACGTTATTCCAATGTTTCATGATTTGTTCTTTCAGGCAATGATTCCTCTGTGGATGTTCCCGCTGGCTCTGGTCTGTGGAAATACATACGTCATCAAGCCGTCGGAGAAGGATCCCGGAGCTTGCATGAGATTGGTTGAGCTGGGGAAGCAAGCCGGTATTCCTGACGGCTGTGTCAACGTGATCCACGGTATGCAGTGGCGGAAGCAAAAGAAGGAGTATCTTCGAGTGGGGGTTTATACATCTGCGATCGGCCCGCGGAGCCCTTCTTAGTCACACGCTCTTTCAGCCCGTGCTACTTTAGCCCTTGCTCTAACTTGACGGCTGTTCACTTTTCAGGAATGCACGACAGTGTGAATTTTATTTGCGACCATCCGGACATTCAGGCCATTTCGTTTGTGGGATCAGACAAGGTCGGGCGGTATATTTACGAACGCGGATCGAAGCACGGAAAACGTGTTCAAGCTAATCTCGGAGCGAAGAATCATGGTGTTATCATGCCGGATGCGAACAAGGAGAACACGCTGACCCAGGTTCGTTTGTTGCAAGCAACAGGGAGCGTGTTGCAAGTAACAGGGAGACACCGATGGTAGAAATGTTGGCTGAATAACTGCTAAACGTCGCCATCTTTTGCAGCTTGTTGGAGCAGCGTTTGGAGCGGCTGGTCAACGGTGCATGGCGCTGACGACAGCCGTCTTTGTGGGCGAATCCAAAAAGTGGATCCCTGACTTGGTGGAAAAGGCGAAGAAGTTGAAAGTTAACGCTGGACACGTGGCTGATGCCGATCTTGGGCCGGTTATCTCACCGGAAGCGAAGCAGCGAATTTTAGATCTGGTGCAGAGCGGAGTCAAGGACGGCGCCAATCTCGCTCTTGATGGGCGAAAAATTGTGGTTAAAGGTCCGTATCTCCCATGTACCTTCTTTATTGGACGGTCCTATGCGTCGTTTTACCTCTCTACTTCTTGCTTTTCTCTTGTGTTTTATGCGGCGGTCTTACATTTACCTTATCTTATCTTTATCTGCAGGTTACGAGAAGGGAAATTTTGTCGGACCGACCATCCTGGCTGATGTGAAAACCGATATGGAATGTTATAAGGAGGAAATTTTTGGACCGGTACTGTGCGTCTTGACTGTCGACACCATCGACGAAGCGATCGACCTTATCAACAACAACCCGTACGGTAACGGGACTGCCATTTTCACCCGCAACGGCGCCACAGCCCGCAAGTTCACCCAAGAAATTGACGTCGGCCAAATCGGCGTGAACGTCCCCATCCCCGTGCCGCTGCCCATGTTCAGTTTCACTGGATCGCGCGCGAGTTTTGCCGGCGATAACAACTTCTACGGCAAGGCCGGTGTGAACTTTTACACGCAACTCAAGACCGTGACCAGCCTGTGGCGCGAACAGGACGTGACGGATTCGCGCTCAGCAACCGCCATGCCGATTATGCAGTAATTTGATTTTCATTTCCGCTTTTAATTCCGCCCTTTTTTTCGAACACAATTCTCGTTTTATCAGCGTCAATTATTTTCCTTCAGAACATTTAGTGTATGATTTATTTCGAATGCCTATGGCATTTGTGACTTTTCTATGGAACGACCTGCGTGCATATTGTCTGTTCGATAAACAGTTTGGCCAGTTCCATCAGCTAATACGCGTGCTTCTCGATGAAGAGGGATTCGGCAGCGGCGCCACCGCCTGGTCCACCGGTGTACTGACCCAAAGACGCGAGGCTGTTGTTCTGCAAGAAACATAAGCGGGCTCTAAATCAGCAAACCACAACGAATAAATATAAAACTACGAAACTGAAGAAAACTATGCGTGGTACTCCACTGTCGCGATCAATTGGTGCTGCTTTTGAGACCCACCCGTATATTATCACTACACACATTGTGCTTCACTGCAGTCGTAATATACGGGTGGATCTAAAAAGCGGTACCAATTGGTCACGACAGTACAGTACCTTGGCACGCTTGACCAGTTCTTCCTGTGCGTGTTTGTAGTTCTCCTTCTTGCCGCCCCAGGTCTTCAAGACGGTGGCCTGAAGAGCGCGACCATAGGAGAAGGTGAGCTTCCACGCCTTCTTTCCCTGGAACTTGTTGATCGCGTCCAAGTTGATGGTCGCGTCTTCCTCGGACTGACCACCCGACAAGAACACAATTCCTAGAGAACATAATAAATGTTTTCGTTGTATCGAGGAAATGCACTAGAGACCGAAACGACGTACCAGGAACGGCCGGTGGAACAGTGCGAGCCAGCGCTGTCACCGTGGCCCGAGCAATGTCCTGGCTGGAGTACTTTTTCGGGCAGCTTTGACCGGCGGTCACCATGTTGGGCTTCAAAAGGGTACCCTCCAAGAAGACGTGATGAGAGGACAGAGCCTTGTACTGGCAAGCCAACACCTACATCGACCGTTTGGGTAATAGATTACACCATGATTGCACCGTCATTAAATCCCTGATAGATGAGCACGGCTGCTCTTCCAATGCTCGTTTACCGACAGATCTACAGAATGCCAATCCGTACCTTCTCGACCACCCATTGGGCGCGCTCGATGTCATGGTCACCGTCCGGCAGCACTTCTGGCTCGACAATCGGGACCAAGCCGTTCTGCTGGCAGATACTCGCATACCGGGCCAGGACATTGCAGTTCTCCATCACCGCCGTCCACGACGGAGTCCTGGGTCCGATGGTCAGGACACAGCGCCACTTGGCAAAGTCAGCACCATCTTTCTTGTATTGGGCGCATCGCTCAGCCAAACCGTCCAAACCTACCTCAAAACACACGATTGCTTGTCAGGCAAAGTTAAGGACGTCACAACTGTATTTCACAATTAAATTCAGCCAAATTTTCAAAACATGATCCGAGTTAATGGTTGTTTAAAAATAGCAGTGCTATAAGCTGGGACGCCCTTTGAATACCTTGGGTGGTGGTTTCACCCTCCGTCCCGGCAATCGGCACGACACCCTTGTCAACCTTAATTCCGACCAGAATTCCGTTGTCCTTCATCAGTTGCGTGAAGGTACGGCCATCATCGGCCTTCTGGTACATGGTCTCATGGAACAGCAGGATGCCGCCCAAATACTTGGCCATATCTTTCCCATTTCCCTCGCCGGCCGTGAACAGACACTGACGGTAAATACGCCGGTTCTCTTCGGTGTTCTCAACGTTAATCGAAGCGAGTCGCTTAGCAATGCTCCCTAAAAATCAAAGACCCATGATGAGAATTCTTGTCCGACAAAACTGAACGGTCGCCTATAGGAAAAACCTACCGGTACTCTCATCGGCGGCTAAAATTCCCTTTCCGGGTGCGATGATACGATTGGCAATGTCGGCCAACTCCTTTTTCTGCGCGTCGGTTAGGTATTGCGGGACGGACGAGACAACGGGTTTTGCCTAACAATAGAAAAGTTTAAAACTCCATGCGGGCAGGAAGGTCGAGACTCAACCAGAGACCAGAAGTGCTGGATCGGCTACTTACTCCAGACATTCCAATTGTGCTGATATTACTGGTGATGAAAACAACAACGATAGTAGTGATATAACGAACGGGAAGTACGTGGAGAGAGTTGAAAAATGCTGCAGAAATAAAAATAAAAACACGGATAACTGGAAATGAGGATTTTCGGGCGTCGCCTTTATGGCTCCATGGTAATGCCTAGCTGAGTAACTTCATACCACCCCCTGCTCCGCCCCTTTTGTCCATACCCTGGACCCTCCATTGTACTCAACCACCTGACCACCCCCTGCTCCGCCCCTTTGCCCATATCCCGGACCCTCCATTGTACTCAACCACCTGACCACCCCCTGCTCCGCCCCTTTTGTCCATACCCCGGACCCTCCAGGGTACTCAACCACCTGACAATCCCCTGCTCCGCCCCTTTTGTCCATACCCTGGACCCTCCATTGTACTTAACCACCTGACCACCCCCTGCTCCGCCCCTTTTGTCCATACCCCGGACCCTCCAGTGTCCTCAATCTTGTCATTGATTGTACCAGTGTTTGCCTATTTGGTTGTTTGCTTGTGTCTGCGTGACCGGCTTCTGACAGCGCCCACTGATGCTTAACTGCAGAAAAAAGTGATAACCCAGTTCGGAAATTTTATGGTGAAACACCTCACACGACAAGAGTAGTAAAGCGCACAATTTTTCATAAGACCAAATAAATGAAACAGAACACTAGTAAAATTCTTATAAGGAAGAAAACACTGCCACTGTAAGTCGGTTCCTTTGAGCGTAAAAGAAGCGCCGACAATTAAAAACATTTATTTAAAGCCACAGGGAGCGAACACTTAGCAATACCGATCAAACAGCGAGCGAGGGTCATGCTTTGGAGATTGATTATTATTCAATAAGCGTGCTTCTCGACATAGAGCGACTCGCCAGCGGCGCCGGAAGCGGCACCGCCACCAGAGTACTGTCCCAGCGAGGCCAAGCTGTTGTTCTGTAAACGAGAATGTAAACGAGAATGTAAACGAGAATGTTAACGAGAATGTAAACGAGAATTCTAAGTCTTTACCGCTTATGTGTGATACCGCATACAAGCATTTTACCTTTGCGCGCTTAACGAGCTCTTCCTGAGCTTGCTTAATGTTCTCCGGCTTGCCAGCCCAGGTCTTAAGAACGCTGGCTTGCAGAGCGCGGCCATAGGAGAAGGTGAGCTTCCATGGCTTCTTTCCCGGGAACTTGTTGATGGCGTCCAAGTTAAGAGTAGCATCCTCCTCCGACTGCCCACCCGACAGGAAAGTGACACCTATTAGGGAAAACAATCGTTATTAGGTCTTGACGTCACTCATCGAATTTGACACTCTACAGCCGAACGTACCGGGAACGGCCGGGGGCACGGTGCGAGAAAGAGCAGTGACGGTGGCGCGAGCAATTTCCTCGTGGGTGTACTTTTTCGTGCATTGCTGACCGGCGGAGACCATGTTGGGCTTCAGAAGGGTGCCCTCCAGGAAAACGTGATGGTCTGAGAGAGCCTTGTATTGTGCAGCCAGAACCTTTACAAAAGACAGTGTTAGACACATTGTGCGCCCAGATAAAGACATACGTTGACATTAACGGAGCACGCCAATAACACGAACCTTCTCCGTGATCCACTGCGCACGCTCCAGATCGTGATCACCGTCGGGCAGCACTTCCGGCTCGACGATCGGCACGAGTCCGTTCTGCTGGCAGATACTGGCATAACGAGCCAACACGTTGCAGTTCTCATTGATGGCCGTCCAGGATGGTGTGCGGGCGTTGATGTAGAGCACGCAGCGCCATTTGGCAAAGTCAGCACCGTCCTTCTTGTACTTGGCGCATCGTTCAGCCAAACCATCCAGACCTGCAAGAGCGACAGTTATTAATAGAAGCCACACAAATATGTGGAGAAGATAGAACTGCCGACAGCAACACAAAACGAAACACCAATCGTCCGATGGATAGAACACCAATCGTCCGATGGGTAGAACACCAATCGCCCGATGGATAGAACACCAATCGTCCGATGGGTAGAACACCAATCGTCCGATGGGTAGAACACCGATCGTCCGATGGATAGAACACCAATCGTCCGATGGATAGAACACCGATCGTCCGATGGGTAGAACACCAATCGTCCGATGGATAGAACACCAATCGTCCGATGGATAGAACACCAATCGCCCGATGGGTAGAACACCAATCGTCCGATGGATAGAACACCAATCGTCCGATGGGTAGAACACCAATCGTCCGATGGGTAGAACACCAATCGTCCCATGGGTAGAACACCAATCGATTAGAGGAACTCGAAAGATTATGCATGTTTGACCGACCTTGAGTGGTGGTTTCGCCTTCCGTTCCAGCAATCGGCACAACACCCTTGTCCACCTTAATTCCGACCACAATGCCGTTGTCCTTCAGGAGCTGCGAGAAGGTACGACCGTCATCGGCCTTCTGGTACAAGGTCTCCTCGAAGAGAATGGCCCCGCCCAAATACTTGGACAGATCCTTGCCGTTTCCTTCGCCGGCGGTGAAGAGTGCCTGGCGGTAGACACGGCGGTTCTCCTCAGTGTTCTCCACATTGATCGACTGCAGACGCTTGGCAATGCTGCCTGAAAGACAGTCGATTAACGTTGTTGTTGAGATGAGAACAGAAAAACCACATTCGAAGAGGAAGAAAAAAACTGATGAACAAAGTTACCAGTGCTTTCGTCAGCCGCCAAAATTCCCTTTCCGGGTGCGACGATGCGGTTGGCGATGTCGACCAGCTCCTTCTTTTGGGCTTCCGTTAGGTAATGAGGCACCGGCACCTGGGTGGAGGCGGCAGGTTTCGCCTATTGACAGAAGGAAACAACGTCAGTCGTTACGTGACTAGTAAATTTTGCTGAAAAAGCTGCTCAATCCAACAATCAATCAATCATTACTAATACTCTAATGGCACACGTTTTAATGCTGTAGCGACGCGATTCTAAGGCACAGTTGTAGCCACGCCCCCTGACTGTTTAGCCGTCACTCAATCTGAATTGCCCAGAATATTTTATCCCAAATATTTCCCGTTAAAAATCTATGGTTTCTGTTTACAATGCCCGAAATGTTCTTTACCGAAAACGGGAGCAATACAATTTTGAAGCGCTGGTCTTTGTCTCATGGATTGTCTCAGCGAAAATTTGCCAGAGCGGAGAAAATCCGAGAGGCTACCCTCCGCCGGTGGCTAACGTAAGGGCCTGCTTTTTCGGTTGATTGATTTCTTGATTGAAGATTTGTGAAGA
>LRSR01008333.1:0-55492 GCA_001579985.1 Hypsibius dujardini
TGTCTGTCTGTCTGTCTGTCTGTCTGTTAAGCGATGCAGGAAGGTTATCCGAAACGCGCCCTCACCTGAACTTCGATCCAGCAGGGGGTCTCCTTGATGGTCTTCCTCCCGTAATCCGGTCCCCAGCCCTTGACGAAGCTGAGTCGCAGCACACACAACCGCCGCAAGTCGTCCGCACCGATGCCGGACGAGGAGGTCAGCGCCGGCAAATTGCCCGGCACCGGTGAGAGCTGCTGCGAGCGCTGCTGCTGATTCACTGCGCCAAAATTACCTGCAACGAATTTTATTAGAATTAAGAGAAACAATTTCTCGTTTCAAGTAAAATATATTTTCACATCCAAAATCCCGGTAGAATTATTACATATATTTTAAGCTCCTTCCTGACTCATCATTTCAGCTAGACTCAACATTTAAAATTAAAATTAAAAAACATTTTATTGGATTCGAAATGAACGATAAAATTATTCGAAATAAATAAATAAATTCGAAACGAAGGATAACTGAAGCATGATCAGTTACCAGTGACCGCTTGGGCCTGCGCGCACTGAATGGCCTGTGCCTGGTGCAGCTGCTGCAGCATGTGGTGGTAGCAGACCTCCAGGTCAAAGATCTTCAGTTGAGTCCCGGTGCCGATCTTGTGGACAGCCTCGCCCGGAGCGCGATTTTGGACAAAGTCAAGATAGTAACTTTGCGCAAACATGCTGTACGAGTCTGCTTCGCCGGTTCCGTGGACGTTCAGCCAAACGCTGTGGTCTTCGCGGTAGGTCAAACAAATCCCTTTACCGATGATGATGCGCGCCTTCTCGCTAGCTTCCGTGCGGTGGACATTGGTAAGCGGGCCGAGGCAAAAGCGGTCGGAATGGCTGGGATCGGCGTAGCCGTCCACGGTGAGGCTGGTGTAAGCGTTGCGGACTTTAAAAGTCTCGCCGACCTGAGAAAGAGCGACATATGGAGCCGAATGTCACGGTAGCTGTCTATTTTGCTGCCTCTTTAGGCCACTGCCTGTTTCCCTGCCTGCCTGCCTACCTACAATCTACCTACCTATCTGTTTGTCTGTCTGTCTGTCTGTCTGTCTGTCTGTCGGTCTGTCTGTCTGTCTGTCTGTCTGACAGTCTGTTTGTCAGGCAGTCTGTTTGTCAGTCGATCTGACTGTTTTTCTGCCTGCCGGACTACCTGCCTGCCTGCCTGTCTGCCTCTGTCCGATTTCCAGTAAATCAATCCGTTAACGGTGAAAAACGCCGCATACTTGTTGGTCCATTTCGAAATAAGAGATGGTGCACCAGTAGTCAGGCGGCTGCTGCTTCCGCAAGGCCTCCTCATACCGAAGCGTCTGCTGACTCTGTTCGAACATGCGCTGCTCGTGAATGGCGAGCTTGTAGTCTTGCAGCTCCAATGGTAGCATCGAGGAGCCAGGCGGCGGCGGCAGACCATGGTTCCAGAACCCACCGGGGGGCGGCGGAGGATGGTTCATCATCAGCGTTCCGCTTCCGGGGTGGTAAAGATTATTCAGTTCCCCATGCGGTGGTGGTGGTGGCAGGGGTGGGTACTGATCAGATCCAATACCGTTAGAATTCATTGTGCCGCCGTGATTAACATTCATAGTGGGTTTCCTGGAAAAGAAGATAAGCGAACGTCGGTTGACTGCCTTTTTGGTAGAATTTCTGTCTGACTATTTGTCTACATAATATTTTCCATCTGTCTGCTCGCCTGATTGTATGTCTGTCTGCTTGCCTGCCTGTCTGTCTGTTTTTCTGTCTGTCTGTCTGTCTGTCTGCCTGTCTGTCTGCCTGCATGTCTGTCTGTCTGTCTGTTTATCTGTCTGTCTCCCTGCCTGACCGCCTGTTCGTGTGTTTGTCTCCCTGACTAGTTAGCGATGCTTGCCTGTTTTCCATGAGGGACGGTCCAGGCGGGGCCAACATACTGGGCAATTCACCTAAGCCGAACATACGCGGACCCCCGTTCATCATGGAGGACTGCGGTGAGTTGATGTCGTCAAATTCGTAGAGTTCGTCGTCGTGGTTTCCATCCCCCATGCCGAGGCCCGGCAGATAGAGATCCAGACCAGGCGAGATGACCCGTTCGTAGTGGTAGGGATTCACGCAGACATTGTCCAGCTTGTCGTCGAAGGCAAAGTGGCAGAAGGTGATCTTCTTCAGTTCGCTCTTCTGGATGTCGGACCAGCGCCAAATCCGGGCATAGATCACGTGAGGGAAAACTTTTTTCCCGGCAACCTAAAGTAAAGTAAAAATTTAAAAAAAAATGCTTAAACTTAAACTTGCATAAATAAAATACTTTTCCTGCTGCAAAAAAATAAAAAAATAATTAAATTAAATTTAGCAAAAATGATATTTAAGTAATAAAAATAAATAGTAAATAAGTAAACTGAAATTATGATTTAAATAAAATAATTTAAATAAAACGAAATTTTTTTTAAATTAAATTAAATTTAGTTTAATTTTAAAAAAATTTTATAAACTTTTTTTTGGATTGTGGAATTTACCTGTAGTCGCCCGTCAAGGGTGCGTGGAATGGTAGCACACTTTGTCAACTGGCTTCCATTGAGAGTGACCGCCTGGATCAATGCGTCCAATTCATCCGGCTTGTCCTTCAGCTTCTTCACCAAACATTCGATGGCTCTCTTGGCGAACGCTTCCGATTCTCCTCCCTGTCGGTGACCTGCAACGGAAAAAATAAATACTTTGTACACATAATTGAATCCACTCTAGTGTTGTGTAAATATATTAAAATAAATAACCTTTGTTGGTGAATTGAAATGTATTTAGTATTTCACGTAAATTCAATCACGTTAAGTAAACAAAACTAATCCACGCCAATTAAAAAATAAAACAGGTTAATCTCAAGAGTGTGAAATGGATCCTCATTGCACCCTGTGCTTGATTGATGAGTTGAGCATGAGCTGACAAGACTGCGCCATGTTTTGATTGATTGATTGATTGGCTGCTTTCATATTCTTAATTTTTTAGATTCATTTTTCGTTTGCATTCCAACTCTCATCGTTTATAGTATAAATATTAGGAAATGTATACTCACACATGAGGCTGTGGACGATGGAGATACAGGCGTCGGTGGAGGATGCGGTGGCCGCTGCTGCGGACGCCGCGGCTGATGAAGTAGCTGCGGAATTGGGCATTCCATTCTCCGTAATCCCATTCGAATACTCCACCTTCGGGAAGGGCGACGCCGCGTCCCAGTGCCCCATCGGGAGGAGAAATGGATCGGTTGATTTCGCAATGGCGACTTGAAATGGAAAGACGTTTAATTAAACAGAGACGATGTTTTGAAAGTTTTTGGAGAAAGAAATACGTAAACAAAGCATCACATTCCAAAGCCATGTGAGAAAAATTGGAAACCGAATATTTGGACCCACCGGACCGGTTCAGATGATTTCATCTTTGACAAGCGGGGGATAATACACGGGCTTGTGGAACTGGAGACTGGAATTTCATTGGAATTTGGAAACGTTTTGGAATTAACTTGTGGATTGTGGACTACTGTATTGCAGTAGTATTAGTATTTTCGCATTGTGCTTTGCGCTTAACTCTCCCATTTTTTACTAAATGACAAAACGAACGGCTGAAGTGCTGATCGAAATTTTAGTCCAGAAAAATAATAACTAGAAAACCAGCCAATCAATCATCGTTCGCTCGCTAACACAGGTGTGAACTGGACACTGGCTCAACATGGACGAAGCGATGAAACTCCCTGTAAGGAAAAGTGCAGCAGGGAAACTGCTAAATAATTCCCCGTTGTACGCAGGTTATTCTACGGCCACCTCCCTGTCGTTCCGCCGTTCGCCGCATTTTTCCCCTTTGTTGATATGTACAGTACTGTACTGCCGCGATTGTAACGGTCGTTTTTGAAAACGGGCAGCGCACTCGGCCTGTGTCTTGGCTGGGTGCCAACTCATGACAGAGGCGCGTGTGGCGGAGGCGGGGCTTAACCGACCGTTATAATCGCGGCAGTACAGTACAAGCCAAGCTCGGGCTTCACCCACGTTGGAATTTACCCCTTTAAGAACATCCGTTTACGACGTCAGTAATTTTTATTAGGCGACCCGACACCCTCTCCCCTAACGTCAGAGTTCGTCAGAATTTGTTTAATACCCCGTAGATCTTCAGTTTCTGACATCAGAAACCATAGACTCCTTCCATTACTGAAAAAAAAGTGAAATGTATCTATATCACTCCAAATCGGGCGTGTCCTCCACCAGGTCGTTTCGCAGCCAGTCCGTCAAATATGAAATGATAAGGATATCCTCGGGCGACGCTGGTACGCGAGCTGCGATTTCGTCATCATCGCTCATGTCTTCGTATTCTTCTTCCTGGTCATCCGGCGCACAGCGGTGATTTTTACGGGCGACCTGCGTGGAGAAGTATGCGGAGCACGTCTTGCAGACCATGCGATCCCACTTTCCACCCCTTCGTAAGGAGAGGCAGTAGTAATCGAACGGCAGTGCCGCATACTTCGAGCTAGGATCAAATGGTTTCAGCAGCATCCGAGTGTCCAGTCGGTAAAATGTTCCCATGTCTGTAACGGGGTCAGCAGGAACTGGTCCGTTTGGGCCGCTGACGTAACGAATTGGAGGGGGTAGAAACTGATCAGAAAAGACCTTGGCTCTCTCATTTGAGAATTTCGCGGAAAGACCTAACGAATGCATCAATGAACAGCTGATACGGCGGGTTCGGTTTCTGTGAAAATGTTTGCTGAACTGCACGCACATAGCTCTCTACACTTTTTGAAATCCTTACCTCCACAATCGAACGGCAATCCCTTTTCTTCCTCTTCTCAACTTCCTTTCCCCCTTCTCTTTTCTCCATCCCCTATTGCATTCTCTTTCCTTTTTTTTCTGAAAGATGTGGACGAAAATTTCCCACTTCCCACCTTCCTTCTTCACTGCCCATCCTTCTTCTTTCCCACCTCGCTTTTCTGTTTCTTTCACGCCATTCTTTCTGACAACGTTTGCAGACATAAATTTCTACATTAATCCCGCAAATTCTCATTGATGTTATCCGTTTCTCACGACATCCTCAGCCAATTTTCTTCTTTTCACCACCTCTTCACTCTCTAGCCCGCCCTAGTTCCCATTACACATACAGAAGGATAACTTTCCGTCTAATTTTCCGCAAAAAATCCGGCAAAAATGTTACCAGAAAATTTACTCGTTAAAATTCCAAAATTTTTAAAATTTTGGGAAGTAGGACAAATTTAATCCAACTTCCAGAATTAATCCAACTGGCAAAAAATAGGATAATATACAGACCCGGGTACGCATCTGGTTTACGATAAGTGTACAAAAAGAAAAGTTCTGGTCAATGCTTTCATCTTTTTTTACTTCTGTCATACGATTTATGAAACTGTTACCTGTGTTTGTTTGAAAACAATGCTGGAAATTGTTTTCAAAACTTCGTTCAGATGGGCTCATCGTCGAATCGCGCGAACAAACGCTTGACAAGCTAAGATATAATAGCGCCTGAAAACTGTTCCAGTCTTCCCACAGCCATGAAACGTGAAAGCACAAGTTTCGCAATTCTTCGCGAAAATGCTAAAACTGTTTCAGAACTATTTTTTGGACACATATTTCGCCGTGTTCTAAAATAATTAGAAATCCCACCATTGTGTCCCACAAGATGCCAAACCCTGGGCACCCTGTACAGACTTTTATTTCTGTCATTTATTTCTAAAAACTTACAGTCTGCTCGCCTTTCGAATAAGAATGAATAAGGCACATAAGATTTGAAAGTTCACACATATCGCTTCACATAAATTTAGACTGATAAAAAGAGTGGTCACACGCCCTGTGAACGACCTCACATATTCTGTGTGGAATGGCGTACAATTTGTGTGAAAAATTGACTTTTAGTATGACCTATCGTACTTCATATTTTCATGTGCACTAGGGAGAAGGACTTAGTAAGTGACTCAGAAAATAAGGGAACATTTCGACGCTAAATATTAGTTTTTAATATTGCGAATGACACCTAGTTTTTTTCATGTCATATCGGCTTTTCTGCAAGTCAATCAGCCACCTAGACAAAGAGCGCGGAATTAAAGCTTACCGGTGAAATACCGATCAAGAACAGCCCTCAATAAAACGCCGAGAATGGTGAAGTAATCTACTACAGGCATCATTGACGTCATAATGGCCTGACGCTTCTGCCACCTGTACCAAACAATGGGTAAAAACATTCGTTTTATCGTTACGTGAAGCATCCTCAAATTCGGTTTCCGAAAATATTGTTTTATTTCATCTGAATTTGATTTTTGTTTGATTTGATTGACACATCCGGAAATGAAATTTATTTTATCTGAATTTACTTCATCATATTACTTTTATTGACATATGCAAAATATTATTTTATTTTATCTGAATTTGCTTTGTTATACAGTAGATATAAACTGCGTAAAATTTTGGCTGCTGCAATTCTTGCAATTTACAGTGGCGCGTCTACCATCGGACACGTGCAGTGGCGCGCCGAGGGGGGGGTGATTTGTTGTTTACAACCCCCCTTGAAAGTAAAAAATGTGCCCTCAGGGTCCCCCATTTAGAGAAAAACACCATGATTGAGAATTGTCATGCAATACTCCCCCCTTACGTTCTATCGGAAATATTTCGGATACAATAAAAACACCTCCCAATTAACCAAAGCTCGGCGCGCCATCGGGTACTTGCCCCCCCCCCTGTAAACTCCGGACTGCTGAAAATCTTCCAGTACCTTACAAAATTTAGACTGTTTTTCCAACTTTGATTCTTTTTATGGCGAGAGGGGTTACATAAAAAAAATCCGCCTGCAAACTGGCTCTCTCTGATTTTTCCTCCAGACGCCCCATTGGAAATTGTCTTTTACTTTCAAATGGGAAAAGCTGAAAAGTACAAGAAAATTATGTTTTCATCAGGGAAATGGTAAAATATGAATCTTTGCGTGCCCGTACTGTTATCTGGAATTCCAGTTAAAGGATCATTTCTGAGAAACGTTTCTGGCAGCGAACGGGTGGTGCAAAAGTTTAATGAGAACCGTTTGGTGGCACGCAAAGTGATCTAAAGAAATGACACTAGGAACAGCGTAAGGCTTTTATTGTAAGTTATGTGGGATGCTACGATCATAGTCATGGAAAATTTGAATCCTTTGATGAGATGACTCTTTGGGAAATTAGGTTCTTCTTCTCACACGCATCTGGCAAACATATGACTCTAACAATCGCCACATCCCTTAAACAAGTGACGACTTTTGATGGACCCGTTCGATTGACCCAGTTCGATTGACCCAGATGCATCACGTCCGCAAGAAACGTCACAAGTGCAGCTGATTAACGTACCGTCGCGATCTCAAGGGACAGTAGAATGCCCTAGGATGTGCATTCCGCCCGCCTTGCGCCGTATATTTAGACCGGGGTGTGCGTGTGTGTGTGTGTGTGTGTGCGTATGTGCTACACTGAGGCGGCGCTTCGCTGTCCCTTGAGATCGCGACGATAAGGTGCTTCCGGTCGACAACGAGTCCTATTTCAGTCTGACAACCTACTTTGATTTATTTGTTGTAAGTAGGTAAGTAACGCGCCCAAAACTATCTTAGCATCTCGTACAAAATCTATTCAACCATCGCAAAATTATTTAAATGACATTTTTCTGTCTAAAACTTGTACAAGCACTCTTCATTCATCACAGTAAGTCATTGCTCTCACCCACGCTGATCCGACTTGAAAACTTCTAAAGCAGCGCTTCGTTAAGCTTTTTTGGAAACGTTGATATCCTTTAAGCGACTTTCCAAGTTTTAACTACGTTATGGCAGTCCGGATAATGAACCCGATGACCATCACGATCATCATCTGCATTATAGCAATTGCAGATTTAAGGCTAGCAGAAGCTGCATCAAGTAAGACAGCTGATAGCTGATTCTGTCGCGGCGAGCGCCTCTTGTCCTAAACATTTGAAAGGTGTTCAATCTTTGTGATATTTACATGTTTTGCTTGGCAGGGATATACGTTCCCGAAGACTACATTGTCAACAAGCACAACAGAGTTAGAGGTGAAGTGTATCCACCAGCGCGGAATATGCCCGCCGTCAGATGGTCTGCTCGAGCGGCGAAGCTCGCTCAGAATAATGCCTATAGCTGTGTCTTCGGACACGAGCAGAACGGTACGTAATGACTCTCTGCCTACCATGGACATCAAAGCTTAGAAAAACTACTAAAAACCTAATGAACTTGGGCCACTTTTCGGAACGAGATCGCCGCTAACTTCTATGTGAACGATAGAACATGCCTGCTTGATTTTGTCGCAGGCTGTGGTGAGAACCTCGCCTATTTCTCCGGCGACTCCGGCTCATGGCCGCAGGCTCTGGCACTATGGGCTAATGAGAAATCATCATTCACTTACGGAGGCCACAATAACTTTAACGACGTCGGGCATTACACTCAGGCAAGTGGCTCGCTATCCGTCCCAGATATTGTTCTAACATAACAGGCAATTAACGTGGATGTTCTTCTTCTTTTTGATTAGATGGTCTCGGAGCGTAGTACCGGTGTGGGCTGTGCGTCCGCGTCGTGCGACGGCTGGGAGTACTACGTGTGCAGCTACTGCCCTGCGTAAGTCTATGCTTGACATTACGGACGCTGTCGAAAACGAAATACAATATGCACACATGCCCTAATATTGAGGACTTTTTGAAATAATCGAATTGATTTGAAACAGTGCCATTCGAAAATCATTTTGCTTCGGATATGTGTTGGCACATAATAACAAGTCCAGAAAACTATTTTTATACAAGCGGTTCTTTTGCAGGGGTAACTTCAATGATTGGTCGAGGCCCTACCGAACATGATGATTCCGCCCACACTTGCTGATATGCCAGCTATCGGACTTTTTGTTCCCTAATCCCCCATCTATAGCTAAGCCATAGCGCCCAAATAGAGGGCGTTTTAAACGTGGTGCCATACTAAAGCTCTCTACTGTGACAAAATTTGTGCTTGCTTTGCTGAGGACATTTTCAAGAGGAATTCAATGAAAGTACTTTTTCGGAAAGTAGGATGAGCGATTTCTTGCTAGACATTAATAGAGCCACGACAAAAGGTCCCCATGGCTTCAAAGCATGGCTGCTAGTTGCTTTTGAACGTTAGTTTGCACGATGGGGCTAGTGACCCAAAAAGGAGCGGACTTGCAACACAAAAGTCAACCGAGATCAGCACGATGGACATTTGTATTTGCATTTTTATGTTGTGTTGTGTAATGAAAATCGCCGGCACATAGCATATCACACTTTGCAGAGAACAGAAAAGCTTAAAGAACGCATACGGGACCGGGAGCTTCGCTTTATGAGCTTTGCTTCTGGTCCTGAGAATAGTGGTTAACTTTAAGTAGTGTTGTTGAAATACATTTAACATGGTATTTAAAACAGCTGAAATCGCTCTTGATGATTTGTCGTGATTGATAGGTTAATACTTTTCTTATGATCATTATGTTTGTTTGATGGAACCGCTAAGCAAATTGTCATTGAGTTTCTTATATCGAGCACTGTTACGGTTGCGGGCCTGGTCTCATTTCAAAAGAAAAAAATCTTTTCCACTTTTCGTCTATCAAATATGATCGAATGAAGTTAGTTGCTTGCAACATAACACGTCATAAATAGTTGATAGTGTCTTATCCATGTCTCACTTTGCTGCAATGACTTCTTGCCAGTGTGTCTGCTGTTTGACTGATTCTTCCACTGCCGCAGGTGCCAAACGCAGTCGTTGATTGTTCGCCTCACCCGAGAAAACCACCGGAACAATTTTTGATCTTTTTCTGTTCGTTTGAGTGTACGGCGCCTGTCATGGCGGCTTTGCTCATCTTGGATTGCAAAACCGAGCACCACTTGCATCAGTACAGGGGTCACCACGAACATTGAATAGTTTCTAACTTCAAATGCGAAAACTCTGCGCAACCGATTTGATCCATGTATGATTTGTTCGTTTGGAAATTTAGCTGAAAACACGAAACAATCAGCCTCTGTAAAAATTTTGAGAATTGTTAAACATGTATTCTCAGATCGCAGATTCTCTAAAAGGCCGCATTTTGGCTCTCGGTGCCCTAAAACGGTCTCAACCCATGATATCCAAGAGGTTGAGAAAGCAGAGTTTGATAGTTTCCCAATCGACCATCTCCCGTTTACTGAAAAAGCACAACATTGGACGGAATAATCTATCAACAGACCGAATGAAGGAAATCGTCGCGCCCCCTCCAAATGCACTCCCCGGACCGTACGGAAAGTGCAGATTTTGCTATCTTCGGACAATCCTCTGCCAACAATTGAGATGGCACGGCGTGTAGGTGTCTCAGCTTCAACTATTTGTCGCTTGGTGGACAGCCCCCTGGACAAGAAGAAACTAAAAAAAGCCAAGGTACACCACCTCACCGCGCGCGCCATTTGCAGCGTAGTCTTCGGGCTCTGCCGTTTTACGACTTGATCAAGGACGGCCGTTTTATATGGGTATTTACGATGAATGAATCCATGCTTCCTTTGGATTATCAGAACGGCAAAACGGACTACTCTTACGACTAGAAAAACATCGAAAACCGCCGGGAAAATGCACCTTTGTTAAGCGAGTCGCCGAATCACCCTCAACAGCGGATGTATGCCGCTTGTTATGGCTGGAAGGGCAATTCCGCCTATAAGTGGTCGAGCCGAAAGCCAAGATCAATACTGCGTATTTTATTGAAAAGATTCTTGGTCCGATGATGCATGTGGACTTCAAGAATTCCTACGGAAGGGATCACAAGAACGTCATTTCTCACATGGTTAGCGCGCGCTCCCACACGGCCAACCCGGTTTATGAATAACTCGATTCTCAGGGAACTAAATATTTTACGAAGGACCAATGGTTGGCAAATTTGCCTGAAGTGTCTCCGATGAACTTCTTCGCAAATGGATACTTCAAATCTCAGCTGGCGAAGCGGAAGTACACGATGATGGGAGGCATGCTGAAGGCGGCGAACGAAGAGTGGGAGAAAATTCCTTTAGAAATGTTCCGAGATTCCTTCCGCACTTGGCCCTATTGTGTTCTAGTAATTCATAAGGGCAAGGGCTATCATGCTCCAAATTATTAGAGCGTAATGTTTCGCAGTTATTTTTTGTTAAAAATGATTCAATGTTCGTGGTGACCCCTATAGCTGTCATGGAATCCAAACCAGCTTTCTTGCATATTACCTAAAAAAAACTGCGCGACAACTTCAAATTTGTCATCAAGGGTGAAGCACAGTATTTAACCAAGAAAAGGTCATTGACGAGTCAGAGGATCAGATCAGTATAATGAGAAGTAGCCTTTTAGTTGAAATCACTCAGCTTATATTTATTTTAATCTACCTGTTATATTATAACAAAAAAACATAAAAAATAATTAATGTTATTACCGCCATGATTTCCGCTTGCTTGACATCGTATTCGGCCACATATATTCCATCTTGAGCATACTCTCAATCAACGGCAGATCCATTTCTTCAACACATTTGACAATAAATTTGCTGTCCACGGACGCCATGATAAGCCAGCCAACGCAAAAGAAGAGTATCTGAACAATTCAAAACGACGATGCGTCATTAGCGATAGAATTTTGTCCAAGGGCAATAAGTAAAAATTTACGACGGTGAGCAAGCAAAAGCACTGTTTGTAGTTTGGGCGTGCCGTCCACTCACTGGAATAGTCAATTTAGAATCAGTGCAGTTTTTCGAAAACGTAAAGCGACTAAGCAAGACTGGTTGTAGCTTACCAGGAAAATACATTTTTCAAGTAATTTCGAAGTACTGACTTTTTCAAGTTTGTGTTTTCAATCTCAATTAAAAATGAGAACCAATAATGGCTCTAGCTTTGTCACTTCGTTGGTACTGTAATCGTTGTTTTCGTACATTTATGATCTTGAAGTAACAAGAAATTTATTGGCATTCGTATAGTTTTAGGCTTGTCTTCATACGCCACTCCTTTCTACAATTATTGCGATTTTCTCTAGGATATCTTCGTTGGCGAAAGCGGGCAGTTTCAGCTCTGCATGGATATTCAGAAATCCAACATTCTACCTCAATATGCTAATTGGAAGGAGAAGGAATATTTTGAGTTAGTATTCAGTCATACTTACGGAGCAGCTTAGGGATTAGCATTGTTTTAATACCATCAAACCAGAAAAACGAACATTTGTAGAACACATCTAGTAATCGAAGGTGAAACACGGCAAACATTAGAAGACAAAGTTACTAGTGCAGACGACTGCGCGAAAATACCAGGCAGACAGCCAAAACTCCAATGTTAGGTCTCCGTCCCTACTAGGACGGAAGAACCTGAACATGCAAGCTATTAGACTGAATAATAGGAGAAGAATAGTGGTAAGACTTTATTGGTGGAGNATTGTAGAATGTGAGGGTAGATAGGATTGAGTTAACTAGGTAGATAGACTATACTATTAGTAAGTAATGGGTACCTGTTGAGTAGCACCCAACACCTAATATAAACCGTACCGTAACTGCGCTCCTGAGACACTCGTCTGGGTGCCATGCGTGAACGTTTACTTTTAGTGTGTATGTTTTTCTGAAGGGAGTGTGCGGCAAATGGTAAAACTCCCACCATATTTCCTGTAACGCGCCTTGCCTGGCCCAGAATTTTTGCATTTTTTTAATCATGTCATATGATTGACTATGAACTGAAATAGCGGTGGTCAAAAACAAATTCAGCACCTACAGAATCGATTCTGTAATTCGGAAAATCATTTGTGATCATTTGAAATCATACTGTAATTCGAGAAATCATTTGTTTACTCCACCGCCTTCCTTTTTTCAGTTGCAGGTTGCAACTGAAAAGTTCGGTTGCAGGTTTGTCCGAACTCGACGCTTCTATCTGTGTCGGACCGCCGTTAAGGATCGAAATGGGGTTGCCATGAACAGCATGTGTACCCATAAGCATATCTGCTGTAACACGTCACCTGATACGACCACTTCTTAGATTAAACCGTATTGTTTGCAACAAGACTTCCTCATTCGGATTTGTTCAGCAGAGCCTTAAAAACATTTACAGCCACAATTTTTGTTGCCGCGCGGGACTGCGAGGTGGAAGTAACGGTTTTCCAAAGGCTAAATTCGTTTACGACGAGATCTGCGAGAACGCATGCACCTCCTCCTGGAGACAATTGGACCAGAAATATCAATAATTGGATCATTCAAGCGTTTCCCAATGTCTCCTTGGCTTGGAACATATCCAAAAAATAAAGTGTAGTCAATGCGCAATGCAATGAGATCCGAGTAACTCATGTTTCTCAGTTTTTGCAGCGTTTAAAATTTATTTTCACAATTAAGTCCTCACGTGGTTTATCCGTTTTGATCAAGGGTGGTAATGTAATTGTTCATTACTTTCTTGAAAGTGTGAATACTGACTGGTACCGTAGTGGCCATGTTGCTGTATTTTCAGTGTTGCCTGATTTTAATTCGATTCGTTTTTTATCGCAATCCTGTCACCCACAATTATGATGAAAATGGCATCAAGACTTTTCATTTGAACTTGAGGATCAAATACAATTTTCATCGATGTGTGTGCACAGTGGCCCATTTTCGCAATCGAACTTTGATTACGTGATGTAGCATGCCATTTCTGCTAGGAAAACAAGCAAAACATACACAAGCTCTTGGATCATCGATCATCGAGCAATTCCTTTGGACAAATCGGCACGGGAAAGGAGATCTATCAGCATAAAGCAAAAGTTGTCGAAAACGACGTCTTGTTTTTGTGAGCTCCGTAATAACCACCCTCCCCCCAAGGCCCAAAGGTGGGATTTCGGCATGATTAAAAAATGATTTTTTGATCGAAGGGTTACTCCGCTTCATTTTGATGCTATGGGGCACTCTTTCTAACCAACCGCGAAACCATGGCTCAGGTTTCTTTTTACGGCACCTTGAGGGAAGAAAGTTTGCTTTGGGTTCTCGTAAACCGTTTTGTAATGCATTGTTCACCGGGACGCTGCTTCTTTTGATTGTTCTTGATGCTCGTGGTTTGAGCCGTGACGCTGAATTTGGTTTTATGATACGCGCCGCAAAGGGGCTAGAGAAAAGTAATAAGTAAAATAAGTAAAAAGTAGAGAAAGGTGCAATTGGGCAGTGGGATATCGCTAATTTCCGGGCGTCCTGAAGTTTGACGCGTGCCAAGGTCATTGATTTGGACCACAAGGTCACAAGGTCACAAGTTTAGATCGTATTATAGAATTGGCTGAAGATGCAGAAAATGCAAATGTTTTTACAGAGAGCGACTACGGGAACAAATGAATCAACCGATCAAGGTCTCGCGAGCACAAAAAAGATATGTAACTCAATTTTCCGTGTAAAAATTAAATTATAGCGACGCATTCAGTTGAGCACAACTTCCGTGGCAACTCTGCAAAGTCGAGCCAAAAGGAGTGAATAGCCGTGTAAAATCCTGCGGTAAAGGGATGTTGCCTAACTTTTAAAATCCTGCGGTAAAGGGAGTTTGCCTGACTTGGAAACGTTATGACTTTTGATCACCCGATTGGCGTTAATTTTTTGTACAAATACCTTCCTAGATATCATACATTTTCAATATGATTCAAGCCTGAAAATCGCGTTGGCGCTTCCGTAAAAAGAAACCGGAAGAAAAAGACGTCCTTGTGCACTTTGTGCTAGACCAGCTTGCTTGATTGCTTGATCAGATTGAAGTATTGTCAAAACTGTTTTTTTGGACCCAGTCCGAAATTTGATGAAATCGAATTATTTTTTATATTTGATGAAAGACTTTATAAAAATAGGAAAAATGAATTTGAATTTTTCGCTGTGTAGCACAAAGTGAACAGAAAAGTATTTTTGTTCCGACTTTTTTTACGAAAGCGTCAATGCGATTTCCAGGCTTGGACCGTTATGAAAATTCATGACAACTAGAAAGGTATTTGTGAAAAAAAAAATTGACTCCGATCGGGTGATCAAAAGTCAAAACGTTGCCAGGTAAATATAAGTTTATTTTTCCAGTCGATTATTTGTAACAACATTTCGTTAAGTTGTGCCTGGTGCAGAAGAAAGACAAAGTCTGGGAAAATCAGCAATGACGCCATACAGAATGGATCCCCAGTAAATCGCACAATACGAGAGATACCCAGTTGACATTCTTCGCTTCATAACTTTAACTTTTGAACTCGCAACGGATCGAAGGATTCAGCAGTCGTCACATCCTCCACGCAGGCATCAGAATCCTCTTCCTTGTGTTCCACCATATCGGTAATCATGTACTGGTAATCGTCGTTGAACTTCTGATAGGGTTCGTTAAGCATCAAATAGTATTTTTGCTCATCAGCGTATACAAATTTGTCCAAGCTTTCGCGAAGTAGTGCGAACAGTGGCCTCTCGCTTGGCTCCAAACGCCAGCATTCTCGCATCAAAGTATATCTAGATTGAACATATAAAAGCAGAATAAATATTTTTTTACTTGCGAAGATTTTCAAAACCGATTCTCAGAATGACCTTAATTTTCACCTAAATTTTTTATGTAGTTTTACCGATAGGTTCACAACCATTTAGTGAGATTTCTTAATCAACAAAAGCATCGGCAGGATTAAAAAAGTTAGAAGAATTAACTTTTTTATAATAAAGCTAATCAACAAGAGAAAAAAATTCGAGATGCAAAGGCTGAATTACAGAGCACTTTTGAAACAGCTCGTCCGCATTGGACTAAACGAAATAGTTACGTCATAAAAATCCAAATGATAAATTATTTTTTCCCGCAGCTTACATTTTCACAGGTGCATGTGTGGGTCGCTCCATTTGGTGGCCATCCAAAAGGAATGCGACAAACTCTTTGGCGGTCAAGCCGCAATGGGCAAATGGGATTTCACCCAGGCTGAATAATTCCCACAACAGAATTCCGAATGCCCAAACATCCGATTTCTGGCTGAATGTCCGCAAAACGATCGCCTCCGGTGGCATCCATTTAACAGGCTGGGCAACCTGTGCGAAGAACATATTTAATGACGAGTCTTCTTTTGAAAACCACTCGATTATTACTTTGCAAAGTTTGGAAAGTATATCAGGTTATTTGGGTTTCAACGGTGAGTCGCTCACAGTCCGCACAAAGAAAACACTAATCGAAATTGTTTTTCTGTGAAGTATTGCTTTTTCAAGATTTGCACTAGCTTGCTCGCTGCTTCTATATTTAATTCATTACACTGTTTGGTTTCTCTCATCCGAACCAACTTACATTTCCATTCGTCATGACGTAATCCGTCTCTCGATGACGAGCCATACCGAAATCAGCGATTTTAACAATCTTTTCACTAGCCACCAGCACGTTTCTTGCTGCTAAATCGCAGTGTATTATATGGCGCGAAGCCAGATATTCCATTCCGCGAGCAATTTGATAGGCAAACCAAATCAGGTCCTTCGTGGACAGGACATTCTCGTCGCAGTTTTCTCTCGAAACGTCTGCAATTCCCCGTTGATCTGCCTCAGCCTGCTGCTGCGCCGCTCTACTAGAATCGAATGGTAGTAGTTCCCCTTTATCATCCACGTGACCGTAAAAGTAAGGGGCATGATGGGTGCGAAGATAGGACAGTAGGGATCCGCACGGGCAGAACTCCAGCAGCATCACAAGTCTTTCTATGGCACATGAAAACGAACATTTCCGTGAATTGTTCAGAAATCGGGTTTACCCTACGTTGTCTCAATTTGACACCGACTTTAAGGGTGAATGAAATTGTACGATCGAACTATTTTTGCTGCTTTTTGAACAAACACGAAGCAGCATAGGACGTAGTGGAAGGTGAAATTTTTCACTTCAAAACAATTCTTTGCATATCTCATAAATAGTTTAAGCAGACCATCATTGAAAATTAAGCGATAATTAGAATGTGAAAAAACTTTTGTTTTTATGGAATTAGAGAAGTGACAGCATTTGGCGAGTAAGAATTTCAGTTTGGAAACATTGTTTTGCATTACCCTTTTGTAAAAATTCAACAGAAACCAGTCGTTAACATTGTTTTTCATTACTTGTCAATCGATTGCGAGCGCCGTAAATCCAAAAGTTATTTGAAACGAATTCTGAAAACGATCTCTTAGGTAAAAAAGAAACATTTCTCTATCTTTTGGCTTCAAACAAACAAAACTCAAATAAGCCGTTTTGTTTTAATTAAAATCCGCTTGAGAGTACTGTTTGTGTGTACAGACACTGCACATGCTAAAACGAATACTGAACGGGACGAAACAAGGAGCTTTAAATCTGAACGTCCAGGAGTCTTTACTGTCAACACTGGACATTATGTCTGCCTTCTAGCAAAAACATTCGTTTGAGTACCCAATTTATGTGCAGAAAATATGGAGGACTTCAATATTGTTACTGGATTGGTTGATTGGTTGTTCAGCTGCAATTGATGGAATTCATATATTTCTCATCTTTACCAACGTCATGTGCTCAGATGTCAGAAGGTTGCACAAAGATGACAATTTTCAAAGGTTTTCTCTTTTGTTTGGGATCATGTTCAAAAATGATCACCTTGGTTTCTGGGTGGGTGACCCTTTTTGTTACCGGTTACGGATTGATTTTTGGTACCACTAGGCCGTCCGAAAAAAAAGTCCCTTTTTCAGTTCCGTAGAATTTTTCCTCATGTTTAAAAAGAAAACTTGTTGTTTAGATTACTCTGTTTAAAGTTGTCCGTGCTTGTATTTACTATAATTCGAACTTTGAAAGCGTTTGTTTCAAAATACGATAAAGGAAGAAGAAATTAATAAGTTACCGCCTCATGATCTAATGAATTTCGGTCCAATTTAGGTGACTGACCAACCAAAATGTGGGTTTATCAACTATTGATAAGAAGAATTTGAAAAACTGTAACCGGTTGGTCTTGTTGATCTTCCCCCCCCCCCCGTTTGACATTCATAATAATTATTAAAATCATAAAGAACATGATCAATCGACGAAGAAAATTTCAGAAAATTTTTTACAGTAGAACAACTTGCACAAACCTCCTTTTGTTGTCACTCCCATTAAGTTGACAATATTTAAATGGCGACCGATTTTCGTCATCACTTTAATCTCTTCCAGCAAGAGGGTCCTTTCAGTTTCGCATAAATCAGAAGCTCGAATGAGCATTTTTGCAGCCACTAAAGTTGATACGGTTGGCTGATTGCGCAAACCGTTAGCGATCGCTTTGAAGACTATCCCGAATTCACCTTTTCCGAGAATCTGGTCAGCTGCAAAGAAACAGCCGGGGAGCGCGTTTAATTATTACTAAGAGGAGGGACGACGAAGAAAAAAAGCACGTTTACTCAGCTGGACTTGATTCGCGGGAATTTCGAGCAGTCCAATATAGTTCTTCAGGATTGTGTTGTTAACCGAATTTGCGGCGAGAGTTTTCAGCTCGTGGCTAAATGTTCTGGGTTCAATTATGTTGGGCTTCATTCGCCTGGGCGCGTTCCGTCGAGCTCGCAAACGGATAAACACACAAACGGTGACCGTCACAACAAAAAAGACTCCCAATAACGTTCCACTCAGCGGCGCTACAAAATGCGGCAACTTAAAAACAGACATCGTTGTGGTAAAATTGGTCACTGGCGGCAACGTCGTCGCTGATGTTGAGGTAACGCTAAACGCTCGTATTGTGGTAATCGGGACTACTATTGGTGGAAGGGTAGCGTTTGCAGGAACAGTGCGTTTCTGCCGGACCACCACGTAATCCACGTACAGGTGCGTCGCAAAAGGAGTGGTCTGCGAAGTTGGGCCTGGAAATTTCCCGCCCACCGCCACGTTAATGACAATCTGCATGGCAGTTTGTGGTATCTTTTCGGGGTCGGTGATCTGAAACGACGTACGAAAAATTTCAAATAATAATAAAGTGTACTTACGGCTTTTTTTTGTGGAAAAAGGGGTGATGCAGGGTTTTCACCTCCCGCAATCAGCAAACGGCCAACACAAACATTTCCTGAAGCCCTTTTTTACTGGAGGCATTTTGCATAGAAATGTTTCAAAAAAAAATTTATTTTAAGATTTATTCATGTAATTGTAGCTACAACGGAAAAAGACCTAGCCATGAAATTCAAAATATAATTGGAATTTGTTTTAAAATCAATTAAAAACACATTTTTGATCCTTTTTTTTTAAAAATACCAAATACAGAAGCCGCGTGAATCCGCAGCCGCGCAACAATGTTGCAACGAAAATGTCAAGAGAATTCGGCCACTTTTTTCGTGGGTTTTGCCTTCCGCAATAATTTTCTCCAGCAATTCAGAAATCTCAGAAATAGCGACCAATTTGAGATGACGCTTATTTCGGTTGTCCGATTATGTGTTTGAAATGAGCAGAAGCGACGGGCAAAACCCACTAATATTTAGGTAAAATTCCCTTACATAGGTTGGATTGCGTGTATAGGTTGCGTGTATTGATAGATTTTGAAAGCGCCATTTGGCTTAACGACCAGTGAAATTTATCAAATGTTGAAGAAGACCATTAAATATCGCTTCTTATCAACTGAATTAATTGATTTGTTTTTCGATTAAATATTGCGGAAAGCAATAGAATGTTCGTTTGTGTACTGAAATTTTCTTCCGTACTTCCATCCCCAGTTGCTCACGAAACCGCAACTTCGAAAAGTCATCCAAAAACAAATACAATTTTTTTAATGGAACCATACCGTGACACTGGAAAATTCTTTTGCTGCGCGAATCAACCCCGATCGCATACGAGACAGTGACGGGTTAAAAAGTTATTGCTACCCGCGCTCTCATTTATTAACTGCTTCAATACAAATTTGAACACCACAAATAAGAACAAAACGAATAAATAACTCGTTCGTTTAATTTTGTTCTGCAATTATTCTTTTACCGCTTGTGATTTAATTAATACCTGTAGAATTATCTGACCGTCAAGATAAATCGCCAACGATTCCTTTGTCCAAGCAAGGGAATATACATGAAAATCAAGAGAGAGATCCAGCTCCGAGTGATTTGTCGCACGGATTGCTGCGCTTTCGTGCGTTGTATAATTTTCATAGAAGACCGAGGATATAAACTTCCGGCGAAAGTCACCCCGAAAGTCAACGGCACTTATGGATGGTGGCCAGTGGTTTGAGCACATCTCGCTCACAACACACGCGGCGTCCAACAGCCACAATCCCGTCCAAATTCCCCTGCCTATCGGCATTTGGGCTCGCCATTCCACCTCCCCGTACGTGAAATTGAAATGCTTACGCGTGTTGATGCTTCCGGTGATGTACTGAATGGGGCCGTCGTTAGTTTCGATGGTGCCCCGTGTGCTCTTGATGTCCAACCTACGCCCTTGAACAATGAAATAACCTTGCCTTAAAGCTACCGGGTTCGGGAGGAATTTTTTCGAACTGGCCTGCTCTTGCCACCGTTCGGATTGTGTGCCAGAAATTTCAAAGCGGTTTTTTGTTTTGCTAGTGGCCAACTGTTTCATGTGAAAAATGCAAGTTTGGCTAATTTTTTAAAAGGTTATTGACAAAAGTCGGAAGAAACCCACTCACGCAAAGTGTCCCATTGAAGTGTTCCCAGATCTACCACAACACTGTACTAAGCCATAAACCTAGAAATGGGGAATTGAAGCGTCTATTGAAAGGACACTTCAAGAAAAAATCTAATTTTTTTGACCAATGGCTCGGCTCAAGAAGGCACGGAATGGTTACAGAAAAACAGGTTTTTTTCCCATACCGGAAAATCGTGCTTGATTGCAGCTCATATACTTCATGAGTATTCATTCAACATCAATGGGTTTGACTGCAAATTAAAACTGTTATAATTCTATACGTTATTTTATAGTTTCGAGTGCCTACGTCACATATTTCGGCCAAAAAGTATTCAAGTTTTGCGTGAGGAAGCCCGTTTCAAAAAATATCCGAATTTCGACCCCGCCCCTTCCCTCGCGATGAAAAATTGAAATTGATCCCAATATGCTGGTGAATTCACTTATCGAATTCACTCATTGAAAGTCGAAGTATCGGTGGTTATTCCTGTGGAGTATCAGCAGCGCTTTCAGATGATTTTTTTTCATAGGAATAAAAAATTGTTTTCGGAACTACACACACTGTTTAACTAATTTTTATTGACCTCATTCGGAGTGATTTCCTGGTTTGGATGTATGTGACGCCCCGTCATTTTGTACCCGTACAACTCGTATGCCAACAAATTGTACCTCTGAATCCGTATCTGGGTACATATCATATCCGGACAAACTAGTTCCCCGACAACTCAAGAAGGCAAACGTTTGGTTATTCCAAAAAAACTGGCTCACAGACATTTGCTGAACGAGAACACAAGGTATCATGAGCATTTTGTATACGGACCATTAGTAACTTTTCAGTCCTGTGTGTATAAGTTACCCATCAAAACCCATCATAACGCATCAAACCGCATCAAAACCCATCAAAACCCATCAAAACCCATCAAAACCCATCACACCATACCAGAAACCCATCAAAATCCATTAAACCCATCAAACCGCATCAAAACCCATCAAACCGCATCAAAACCCATCAAACCGCATCAAAACCCATCAAACCGCATCAAAACCCATCAAAACCCATCAAAACCCATCAAAACATACCAGAAACCCATTCAAACCAATCAAATTCAATTATTCAACACACTAAAACCCATCCAATTCAATCAAATTCAAGACCCATAAAAAATAATTGAAACTTATCAAACTCAAAACCCATCCAAAATTTAGCAAAACTTAAAACCCATCAAAACTGACCAAATTTAACAAATTCACAATCAACGAAAAACCATTAAAACTTGGCAGATTCGAAACAAATGAAAACCCATCAAATTCAAACTCCGTCAGTACTCATCAAAATCATTGAAACATAAAACCCATCAAAATCTAACAAACTGAAAAACCCATCAAAACTGACCAAATTTAAAGTACATCAAACCCTATCAAAATTAGAGACATATGTTTTGACTGAAATTTCAAAGTTTAATTTTTTTCCGTTTTGACGAATTTGATTTAGGTTGGTGCTCCAGTAAATGTCGAGGAAACCAAGTTTACGTGGAAACCAAATGTTTGGTTGTGGGTGAAGTCGGGGTACAAAATATCCTTATACCAAATGTCACAATGAACCATTTGTCTGGTGGTACATAAAGTTTGGATACGAAAAAAGTCATACGATATGTCGGCATACGAAAAGCCGGTGTACAATGTGTCGGCGCACGGCATACAGTCAGCCCCAAGAAGAACTCGTCATGCACATCATAGACGTTTTGCGCATAGAAAGAGATGTGGTGCGACAAGTGTGTCAATGGAATACTCTCGATATTACGAGATGCAGGTTATTGAACCGAGTGGCCCACCAAAAATAGGCTTATCTCGCGATCTCGAAAAACAAATAGCAGTTTACCTGTGTATAGGACTGCAACAATTGATGACTTGAACGCAGGGAAACTGCGCAAAGTATCCGAATTCGAAATCTTATCAGCTGTTTTGCAGCTTTTTATGACTGTGCTTTTTTCTGCCGTTGCAATTGATTGGCTTGATTTAGTAAAAGTTGTTCGTCAATTGTCCTGATTGGTCGTCAGAAAATGTGCAATTTAGGGCGGAGTTTCCAGCCAGTTTGAACAGCAAAAGTCACGTGAGAAGAGTTTTTCTTGGGGCTGACTGTAGCATACAGCATAAGCATGCTTAAATCTCTGTGTTTCAAAAGTCTCATACTCGTAATAATTGCACTGCGATATGGTAATGACAAACTATTCCTGCAGAAATTTTATATTGCAGTTGAATTATATGATTATAGAAAACTATTCAAGCGGTAGTGCTTCCATTTGTGTGGGCATAATTTCAGCGTTCGATAACAATGGCAGATTTCGTTCTCCCTGCATGTACTGCAAAAACATTAAATTCCGAAAACAAAATGGCACTATCATGTTCAATATTTGAGTTTGATGACGATTGGCAGCAGAAAAAGCAACAACACATTTTTCCCAGATCAATCGCCCATAGCCGCCCACCTTTATATTTGATTTTAAACTAAGTTTCCAATTCACCGTATAAACAGCGAATGGAGTTGAGTGTTTGTTCCGTCCTTTTTTTGATTTCTGCGCAAAACTAGCATTCTGCGGAGACTATCAGTAAACCGGGCTTGAGTAAATCGAGACGAAAAGATGCGATTTTTGCTTCGTGCATGTGCGTAGCTTACAATTAGGCCCACTTACCTGCGACGGTGATACACGTTGGTGAGTAATAACCCTCTTCCTCGTAAACTGGAAACTGTCTGATCATGGCAACTACAGCGGGGTAGCGATTGCTGGCTGTCCACTTTGTTGTATCCAAACTCACTCCCTCGAAATCATCTCGAAACACCTCCACCATTGTGTCCGCCGCTTCACTTCTAGCAGCAAATGCGAAATGTTGAAAAACGAGAAACATCTCACAACTCAAGGTTCTCATTCTACTTGCCGCCTTTGTTCATTGCCCATGCAAAGTTATAATTATATCGACAACCTCTGATAAGTGACAATGCAATAGCTGGTACAGCTTTTTCTGATATTGTTGGGAAGAAGACTGTTCAAAAACTATTCCGCATCGAGTGGTAATTATGTGTCTACCACAGGTTCACAGTAGTTGATCGAAATTTAGGCGGCTGGCAGAAACCGGTAACGCTTAGTCAATTAGTTTATTTTAACCCTAGAGCGTTTTAATAAAAGTCTCGAGACTGAAACCGTATCTTCACGAGCTATTTTCACCGCAGAGTGGGTTTTATGCCGCAATGACAATTCATACCCCGACAACTAATACGGTATGTCGATAATAAGTACTTTTACTTAGGCTCGTCTGAGATCAAGTGCCCTACCCGGACAAGCAGTTCCAATTAAAAGGCTTAAAGAAACAGACATTTGGTTCGTCTGCACAATCGCTGCACAGAAATGTCGTAATGAACAATAAAGCATGACAGAACCAGTCCGACCCCAGTAGAGGCAAATCAGAAAGGCTAGTGGAGCGTAGAAAGGCGAAAATTGCAAGAAACTCGACTCGATGGAAATCGAACCCGCACCGCCCGCTTGATAGGCAGCGGACTCAGTCATTACGTCATAGGCGCAGGCCTAGATCGGTAAGTGGTTTCTTTTCCGCTCTTCATGTCCATACTTCGTATTTATAAATTAATCAAAACACGCGAAACCCTTGAACGCTCATCATAAAACGTGTACACAAAAACTCAGCGACATTAAGTGAGCCTCATCAGAATCCGTCACAAACACCAAACACCACCAACAACCATTCCATCTGATTCGCGTGATTCATATAAGCCCGGTATCAATTGAGACATCGCCCACAATACCTGGTGGAAAGCATTTTCAGTCACAATTTTTAAAAGTTAACATTTTTTCTCGTTTTTATTTCATTTTGTTTTAGAAAAACAAGGTTGCGCGCCGAAATCTGGCGCGACGTAAAGTTGAGACGCTAACAATCATTTGTACCGACTGTCCCGATATGTCGTTTGTCTGTTGGTGCATGAAGTCTTGGTACAAATATAATGGGACGGTATGTCTGCAAGCGAAACGCCGCATTTATAGTGTGTCAGCCCACGCATTTTTTGACGTTTCTGTGTGTTAAAAGAAAGCATTTACCTCAGCTAAATGAAACATTGCGCAATATACATTTTCGAACTATTTTGAAATGGCTGTTTGTATTACGGTTGGTGGTAGTAATCCGCAGCGTGGAAGGATTATCTGGCTGCTGCCAGGGACAAGGCCACGTTTGTGGGAAATCCGCCTGGCTCTCTAATTGCTCTTATAATCTGTCAATACAAGACAACGTTTTGTACGAGTGCTACAGATTCTACGATCCCGTCAAGGTGCAAGTGTGCGTTGAGTCGTGTTGGGCTCACGATCGGTCGGAAGACGAAGCCGGGAATGACGCCTGCGTGTACCAGCTCCCATTCCCTAACGTTGCACCACCCATTGTCCGTGGCTCATCGACAACCGGGAAAGCAGCAGCGCCACTGAACAGGGAAGGAGCCATTCTGCCTGCGGTGACAAATAGCGCAACGTTTGCGCCCCAACTGCGAAGAACAACTGCTTCAATAATGTCGCTTGTGGATTTTCGGTAAATTTTTGTGGCATACCCCGGCAAGCCCTCGTAATACCAACACATGGAAGAAATATTCGGCGTGCTTCTTATTAGACCGTATATCCTGCTTAGACATCACTGAACCTGTTAAATTGAGTTGAGCAGAAATTGCCGGTTTATTGTGGCCTAAAAGTTTTTACGGACCGCCGCCAGAGATGCCTAAATTCGCTCTAAATTCTATTTTTTAATAGCTTGTTACGTTTAGTAACTTTTGACTACTGCCGAGGTTAACAAAATTGCACGTGACGTTATGAAAACCCCATTCGTTTTAAGGTGTCTCTTTTGAAACTTTGAAAGTCGAATTTTTTCGATTGGCTTGATTCTTGTCGCACCAGTAGCCTTCAACAGAAGCTGGATTAAATTGGACTTCGCCCTTTTGTTTCGGTGCAAAAACTTTGTTGCGGGCTTCGCGTGTTTGTGGAAGCAGGATGCTGACATTCGCTATCGGAAACAACATTTGGTAACAAATTATGGTTTCAGAAGGTCTGTTGCGAATTCTAGGATCTCGACGGCAGCTTTTCCAAACATGTACTTGTACTGCTGCGATCCACTGTTTGCAAAAACTTTAACACCTTCCTACGGGTGCAGCCGGTGTTGAGTGAGACCTTAATCTTGACGTCCGATGCGATTAGTAATCCGAATTTGCATCGAGTCACTGCAATGACTGACTCTAAAATTAGCAATAAGGCATAAGATACCAGTCTCGCTCCCCAGCGCATTTCCTACCTGATATTAACTGCATCACATGCCAACACAGTCGTCTGTATAGTTTATTCGTCGAGTCATGATACCAGGTTCGTCGGTACTTTCCCAATTGGGGATAACGCGCTGCCGAGACGACAGGAACTTTCGGAAGTTTTTTCTCTTATTTTTATTTGATACCTTGTCCAATTTGCCATGAAAAGTTTGCTGAAGGGAAGATTTTAGATATCAAAGGGAAGGCGGGAATCCAAAAAGTTGCTATCTTTGGCTGCCTGGGCAATGGAAAGTTGCACGGTTTTTTGCTGCATCGTTTCAAACTACTGCTAAAACGTTAAATAGTCTTTTCTTCATCAAACTTTAGAACAGTGTCTTATACGGTTTCTGCGGTTTAGTTTTTTGAAAACTTTTGAAAACCTCATTCAGTTGTAATTCTTTTGCTAGAGGGACCTGCATGTCAGGCGGAAAACTTATTTATTTTTGTTCAGTATTCTTTTTCAATCTGTGCGGCATAATAACGGCCAAATCTTTTTTCTCAACAAAGCTCTCAAAAATAGTCCTTGCAAATAATAATTTGGTAATTTCCCCCAATGAAACATTACTTGCAGCATCTCTACCTCACTGTTTTGGTTATAACCTTGTTAAAAACTAATTATTCCACGATCTCTAAGTTGTTTTAAATGTTGAATTGAATGATTTTTGTTTTAAATAAGACCTGTGTGATTACCAGCACGCCCATTGCGGTACAGCGGTTTACAGCTGGGGCCTGGAGGAAAACTACGAAAAAAGGGAAAAACGAAAACTGGAAAACCACAAAAATCCAAATTACAGAAACGAAAAACTATGAAAAACGAAAAACCCAGAAACATAGAAAACTCAGAAAAACGAAGAAGTTGAATTATTAAAAAGGTGAAATCCATAAACGACTACGTTTTTTTCGAAGTCTCTGCTTTGAACAATTTTTATAATTAAGTAGTTATTAAAATCATAAATAACTTGAATTTAGTTACTTCTGGTGTTACATTGTATTGTAAATCAAAAGGTTAGGCAAGAGTGATACTAACTAAATGAGAAAATAAATGTTGTCTCTTAATAAATTATTATGAAAAGGAAATGTTAAACAAAAATATTTTCCTTAATTTATTTTCTCAGCCTCATTACGCACGAGTGTTTTCTGACTAAACAATGGCAATTTTCTGAATTGCGAATTGAATTAAAGCTCTGCGTGTCGATTTTTCCTGTTACCTATTTAATTCGTCGACTTAAAATTTGAAGAGGACATCAAACAGGCGAAATATTTTAAGTTGTTGCCGTACTAAGCTATCTCAGGCCGTGTGATTGCGGCCTTGATCTTCTACCCTCTTGAATTCATTCTGTTCACTAGTACAGCAGCACTCAAACAGTTGCGAAAAAAATGGGGTCAGGTCGGCGACCTATCTCGTCCAAAAGAATCCAGAAAATAATGCAAAGCTTCAGCGGAGTAATAATCTGTTTTTTTTTACCTTAGCACGTTTATTGAGCCTGATGATTCGGTCATTTTCGAACAGTTGCATAATCCGAAGTAACAATTTGGACTCACTGTATAAACAAAAATTGATAAAAAATACTTAGAACAAAAAAGTAGAACAGAAACAAAGAAAAACAAAAATCTAGAACCAAAACAAAAACGAAAAAACAAATGAAAAAAAACTAGAACAATAACGTAGCACAAACAAAATAAAACAAAAACGGAAAACAAATACGTAGAACAAAAACGCGAACCAGAATCAATTTGACACGCTTTGTGCCAATCTTTCATTCTGTTTGACTTTTTACCCTTTTTCCGGTAAAAAATTCCCAGTCGAGGAATCGAACCCCGGACCTCCGGCTTACGGGGCAATTTTGGATCGCAGTTAGCGCACTCTGGCAGCACGCATTGTACGGTGCTCTGCCACTGAGCTAACTGGGGTCGTATGTGTGATAATCGGAGAGAGATAACGCTTATAGCTGAGCTGGGTAATCGCAGCCCATCTAAACGCAACAGAACCAGTATGTCTGTATATTTGTCTCTCTACATGGCGGGCTACACGGCTGCCTGTCTGACTGTCTGTTCGTTCCAGTGGTCTGAATGTGTACCTCTTCCGGTTTTGTGGGGGTTTTTTTCATTTCGAAATCACTAAACACAGGACGAGTTCTGGTGCTAAATCTTCCGTCACGGTGCGTTCTAATTGCGTTGTCTAAACTGGCGTGCCAAATTCTCAGCTGTGTTAGTAGGTGAACCAACGGAGCAAGTCACATTGCACTATGATACATGGAAAATTTACCGACGATTTATGGTCACAAAGTAAGATTTCTGGCTCCACTCTGTTCAAATATATCGCCGTTTTTACAAGTGGTCCAATAAAAGGGTTTTTCGTCACTTCTTTTTTTTCGCTGACAAATGTTTTTACAGCAATCTCGATCTTGTACGAAGCAAAATCCCTAAATCGGTGATTTGCAGATTCAGTCCTAAATCGGCGCATTGTGCTGAAATGTAAGCTTGATTGATGTATTAAGCTACTGTGCTAGTATACTAACTGGTAGTAGCTGAATCAATCAATCAATCAAATGGGTGTATCACAAACGTGTCAGTATGGCAATGGCAGTGACACTATGTCAGTGGCGAGGGGATAAGGGGAGTCAGGGGGAGACAGAATCGGTCATAGCTCCGCCCCCTGAGAACGGAAAAACATTTGACTAATCCCCGGTCCTTCCCCCTNTAAATAGCGAAGTTTGGAAAATTCGAATATTCAAGCAACAGCTTTTCTGAAAATGAAGTTCCTACTCAGATATGCAAACGTGATCAATAAACCCACCGGTCGTATTGGTATCGAGTCTTCATCATGGTGGTATCAGTTCAGCTGGTACCAGTTAAAACGTGGCTGCGTATGAAGGCGTATCCGGGGCCACTGCCCATCTCGAACTAAAGGGCAATCAGCATTGTAGTCACCAAACACCAGCACATCCTGCGAAAACCGAAATGATCCGCCTTATCCGCCGGTCGGTTATCGGTCGGTGCATTTCAAAGTACCAAAAGTCACCGAAACAGGCAGTCCCTTCCTCATAATTTTAGCCTCTTTTTAGAAATTAGACACGTTTATTTATTCTTCAGCACCTTATCCGAAATGCAATCGAAATTTATTGGCATCCGCAGAACATTTTATGAACTAAGGTGGGGTGATTCCCAATCACTGAATTTAGAATGGCCCAAGTTTTTATTGTTAAGTAGTCCTATTATTATTATAATCTATTTAGATGACATTTTTTACACTGTCATTTCCAAAATTCAATTGGAAATCGATTGACTATAACAAATATATTTTTAGAGGTAAAGGGGCGGAGCTATGCGTGACTTTCCAAAGTCACTGGGAATTCGGCCTGATCTCTTTCAGAAACAACTCGTAGCTCCGCCCCGTCATCTGAAGAAAACTTTCTGCTACTGCCAATCGTTTTTAAATTGAATTTTGGATTGGACAGTGTAAAAAAAGATTACTTAAACGGATTTCTATAAATCATTTTGCAGTGGAAAAACAGGGAAAATGGAAGCTTCCAGTGTTTTCCGGACTTTGAAATTCTGCCAAAAAAAATTCTGCGTTATGGCCGATGAAATAAATTTTTTAAATTATCACATCAATAGGATTAGTTTCAAATAAAAACTCGAGCCACTATGAATTCAATCGCTGAGAATCACCCCAAGTAAGAGGGTTCCGCTACGGGCTCTTTTCAAAACAATAACGACGAGCCTCCAGTTTATCATGAAACTTGCTCGTAGCCCCGCCCCCAAAAATTTTGTCGTCTGATGCCAGTCAGTTTCAAACAGAATCCCAAAATGAATAATTAATCTTTTTACGTTGAAAATCACGGCAAAGAGATCGGTTCTTTCTTTTTGTAATTTTAATACTCTGCCAAAAAAGCTCAAGAAGCGTCGTATTTTAAAAAAGCAGCACTCGAGAGAAGCAAAATTTAAAACCGTTCCACAAACCATATCTGAAATTGCCGTAAGTAAGAGTACAAAATAAGAAAGTGATATTCACTGTATCACTACGACGGACAATTGACTTATTGGACATCTCACCTTCCCCTTAAATTCTGTGCTGGACCACATTACAGCCATTCCGAGCAGTCTCAACCATTAGACCCACGGTGCGTGACATGGTTACCGCACTGCTGGTAGATGTTGCAGTCACCGTTCTTGCTGCAGCTTTTCCAGTCCTTGTTGCTGAATGCCGCAACGCCGACTTTGGACGTGTAACACCACGGGTCTCCATTCCTATGCTTCCCGGACAGGCCGTTAACGTAGGCCCAGCACCAGTTCTTGTAGCACCCGCAGAAGCTGCCATTGCATAGCGGGCTGACGAATTGCGACTCCACAGGCTTCGGCATCAGCAGCGAACCTACATTAAAGTGAAATGATATATGAGAGACTGGCAATAGATGACATTTTTTTTCCGACACAGAAAAGGAATAGATCTCTGTAAGTAAAAGTAAAATAACGAAGACAGGCTATGAAAAAAGAAATCTCGAAAAGAAGTTTTGTAGCGACTTGTTTCTATTGCTAGTTCGGCATACACACGCGCTGGAAGTTTTTCTTATGACAAAAAAATACAAGTTTTCCACAAACCAAGCACTACCAGATTGAGGCATGGCAAAATTTTGTTTCACGAACGCAACTGATCTCCGCAGAATAAAAATAAATGTCGAAACTAATTAAACTGGTGAAACAAAATCAAAGCTTGTAAAGTCGCTGAAAAAAATTAAGATGTTATATAAAAGAAGTTTCTTAGCGACTTGTTTCTATTGCTAGTTTGGCATACACACGTGCTCGAAGTTTTTTTTACGGCAAAGAATATAAATTTTTCGAAAACCAAACCAAATGAAAATTTCTTTGATTTATTCGGGTAACAAAAATTGACAACGTGTCGACGCACGTCGACTTATCGCAAAAAAAGACCAGCACTACCAGGTTAAGGGATGGCAACATTTGTTTTACAAACGCAACCGATCTCCGCAGAATAAAAAATTGAAAAAAAATTGAAGCTAATTAAACTGGTGAAACAAAATCAAAGCTTGTAAAGTGGCTGAAAAAAATAAAGATGTTATATAACCACATGAATCTCTAGTCGAAGGCAGAAAACAGTCAAACGCTAGTTTAGACGGGTTCCTTGTGTTCAATAAGCAAAATGCATCGACGCCTTTACGTGGAAAGCTTAAACAATTTCAACGTTCGACGACATTCCTTGAACTCGATAAGAAGGGCGTTACTGCGAGTTCAACAAACATTTGTGTTGGTCAGAAACTAAAGCGACAAAATGCTGGGTTGGTTGCGAAAATAAAAACAGAGCCGTAGGCACGCGCGGACCCAGACTCAGAAGACCGCACGTACCTAAACGCACATACAAATGCGAAATTTTAAAATGCTGGCGGAATACGCTTAAAAAACTTAGAAGTCGTTTTTCTCAAAATCATAGTTTTACGGGTGCCATCACCGAACTTTTGCAAAATTTTTTATCTTTACGATAGTCCCTTTAATATTGTGTGTGAAAACAAATGTAATCTCAACTTTTGACTTTTTTTGCTAGCGACTGGTTTCTGTTGCCAGCGCCTCATTTCTAATCCATGATCCTCATCGCACGCAGACAAGAGTGTAAACAAAATGGCAACCGTCGGGCAAATCAGGTGACAGGTGACTGTTGACTGTGCAGCGGACGCCGTTACACTGTCTCCAACAAACATTCTCGCAACACCGGCAACGAGAAGCTTTATTTTGATATGTTGCTCATTTTCGCCAAGGAGATTTATGCTACAGCTACAGCGGCAACGATTGCGCGTGTGCAGTGGCGCGCCGAGGGGGGGTGATTCGTTGATCTACAACCCCCCTCGAAAGTCAAAAAAGTGCCCCAAGGGTCCCCCATTAGAGAAAAAGACTATGATTGAGAATTGTCATGCAATACTCCCCCCTTACGTTCTATCGGAAATATTTCGGATACAATAAAAAACACCCCCCTCAAACCAAAGCTCGGCGCGCCACTGCGCGTGTGGACGTTTATGTCATTGGGCTTTCAGTTCTGTCAACAACAACAAGTGTGATGGTCAAGCGAAAACAAAAGAACACTTGTGCTTAATGTAGGTTCTTATTTAAAGTATTTGTAGTATTGATATGACCCAGGATGTTGATTGTCCTTTTTGAAGGCAGAGGTGGTGCGGGTCCAGTGTCCACCAGTTTGAGTTTGCTTTCTTGTGTCGATGAATACTACACAAACCAAACGACATAATAATAGTTGCGTGTTAGAGAAAAACACAGATTAATTGGCAAAAAAATGTGCGAAGGCAAAGACACTATCCGGCTTGTTGGCAAAAATTTCTATAATTTTTTCTGAAAAAGGTGAATAAAGTGTGACGAGTTCTTTTTGGCCGATTTTCAGAGTAAATTAAATCACAGTGGTAAGGGGGGGGGGAATTCCAATTTTGGGTTTGAAAAGCTCTGAAAAATTAATTTGAATTTAATTCAAAATTCAGAAGTTTCATTTAAACAACTCTATCTCTTACACCACGAAGATGGTAGAATACTCAGTGAATATTGAGCTCTGATGTAATTTTTGGAACACTCCCTGTGATTCTCCACGCACATACCTTTTAATAATTACAGTGGTCATAACAATTCCGAATAATAGCACGGTAATGCCTCCGGCAGAAGACGTTACAATCATGTTACTGGCTGTCAAATTCAAAATTTGCAATTTCTGCTTATCCGAAAACGCCAAAGTTGCGGGTAAGAGGTAAACTTCACGAACCTTTGGAAAGACAGCGGATGGCATCACCGCGGTAGCCACAGCGCGGTTCGTTCAACGGAACCGACAGTTGCCCGTCGAACCACCTCAGATTTTCAGCGGTTCGTTCTTGCAGGACACCCTCCATATCCTCGGACGCCTGTATGAATGTCTGAAAGCAAAAATGGTTGTTTTTTCGTATTACGTTATACCACTCTCCTTTACGTTGCTGCACTCAATTGGTAATTAGTTTTAAATTACCGGGCTGAACTTCCATTTTGGAAAAACGAATTGAGATGCTGCAGATCAAAACCGGTTCTTATCAATCTTTTTTCCAAAAAAAAGTTTTAATGGCCAATTGTTATCCTTTTTCATTAGCTTTTAAAAAATAGATACTTTTTGTGTCTAATTTGTTTAGTTAAGAACCGGTTTTGATTTCCAGCTTATCAATTATCTTGGTTTCGAGAACTTCCGCTTTAAGAGCGAAACGGCTAAAATGCACTGTTTCAATAGATCTCCTGTTTGACCATATTTACACGGTATATTTCGCTGTTTTTGTAATAAAATTCGGTTTTTAGTTATCGCTGACTTAATCAAATGTAAGGGTTAATAGATTACCCAACAAAACTAAATGGCCGACTTCAAATTTTAAGCCATTCACAGATGGATCTGTTTATTTGCATTCGTCAACTTTGAAATGTTAATTGGGGCGGAGTTTAGGCTCCTAACGCTCCTGTCAGATGAAATGTTAGCAAAAAACGTGAGACATTTTTGTTTCGATCTCTTTCACGCATAGTTATTGGTAATTAAAGATACTCTTAACTGAAAAAAATGATTAAAAGTTTTACGGGGGACGAAAAATATAAAAAAAAAGGTCTAGAAAGCTTTAGCATTAAAGCACCCCTTCGCAAAAGTGATGGCACAAAAATTCGAAATATTTCCCTTTCCAAATACGACCTTGCAAATAATTCCAAATAATCGTACCTCGGACCACTCTCATCATCCTACAAGCGGAAGGAAAAATGGCAAAAATATTCATTGTGTACCGAGAGGGAACAGAATTCCGTGAAACAGTTGTTTTCTGTACTGGGTAAAAAATAAGCTTTCGTATTTAACTGCCAAATGGGACAAGTAACTTTCACAACACTTGCACGTGGTGGCAAAAGTTTGTTATGGCCGTTCTAAACGCAATTGAATGTCACAACATTTTGAGTTGCTCAGAATTTCTAGCTAAACTTTTTCAAAAAGTGAATATCTATCCGGTTCATTGCCGCACGTTAATTTTTATTACCTTAAAACGTATAGGAGAAAAAAAACTAAAAGAAATAGATGAATTAAACTAAATTGACGGAGTTTATCGCTAACGTTACAGCGCATATTTTTTTAGAATACATTCGTAGACTACAGTACCAGGTATACCTGAAATGCGCCTCGTCTGTAGTCAAACTGCTTGACTGAAATGCTATGGATGCGAGTGCCGTAAACGGAAAATGACACGTGCCCGTTCCCCAACCGGAAGGTGCGGTTGAAAAACTGCTGAGCCAGCAGAATACCACTGCCGGGGTCGGAGGTAGTGTTGGACGTGTTGAAAGATTCCACGACCACCTAGAAATGACAATTACAATTCGTGAAGTATGCTATAGTTGATCGAAAAGGCTCAACGGTTGTTTGAGATATCTTACCTGACCAACCATCTGAATAGCATTATGCATGGCGAGTAAATAGCCCGGATTCTGCAAGAAGTTACGCAATGAAATTACGCCTGAATCGCGTTTGGTTACTTCATAATCGGAATGGACACTGCGATAGATTCACAACATGTGAAAATTTATCGACAAGGCGTTTTTGATTTTTAGATGCCGTCCAACGAGTTATGTTAGTTTTTTAGTAGAAATATATTCGTTTTAAATTTGGAATCATTGGAGTTGTCGCAAATCCAGATTAAAAGGCGTTTAATTTCAGAAAATTAGTTAAAAAACTTTGCTGCAAAATTGATCCATCAAACGGGATATAGAAAGGTTTAAAAGACAAGCAAACACATAAAACTCGGCCATAGTGTTTTCCTAAAAAAATTAGTCAGAAAAGAAATCAAAAAGCATTTTTTCAAACGTTCATGGGTAAATTTGTCAGTTTTAAAAATTCTGTTAACTGGAAGTTTGCTCAAGCTCTGCAAAAACTATTTTTTCAAAATTGTTTGCCAGCTCTTCGAGTCTAAATTTCAAAATGCCAAAATTTAGGCGAAGTTATAACAAATTAAAAAATTTCGAAAGTTGTGTGCTGTTGCTTACTAAATCCAAATAAAATACATGGAATACAATTATAAGACGATTTTGATGCTTGGTACTGAAGCAGGTCTAGAACAAAAATTAAAAACAAATCTAAGACATTCAAAGTTAACTTCAGTCTAGCTCATATTTGGGAGGCTTTAAATCCAATTCAATCGTTAGAAATTTTCTCGACATTAATGTATTTTTTTTAAAGTACATTGAAAATTATGAAGATATAACACATTAAAAATGTTTGTCGTAGAATTTCCTAACGATTGAACTCAATTGCCGGCCTCTCACTTGACCTTTATTATTTTTAACGATTTCGCGGACCTCATACCAATTAAAACGTAAGTCACAGTCATGTCTAACATGTCAATATACAGAAGCTTTATCCAGCCAAGTTGAGAAAGATTTTTTTTGTACTTTTTTTATCAGGTTCCCACTTCCCTAATTTTTTCAGACCATTTTTTTATAGAAACCCATGATTCCCTTTACTAGGTTATGTGACTCTTACACAAGATTTGAAACTCAAATGAAAACCAAACGAATTAATATCGACTAGGACGTGAGAATCTAAATATTCAAACCACTTGAAAATCTACAGCCTGATGGCTTTAAAAAGTTTCTGATTTTTGTTTCTTTGATGTGCCCCTTTGAAATTAATTTAGTTTCATTAAGCCCTTAATTGTCCTTCTAAAATTGCTGGGAAAGTGCAAATGTTGTTAACCGGAGAGTGGGCAGTCGTCCGTGAACAAAACGGCTTATCGCGGGATGACGGTATCATTGGAGCTTGCACCAAAACAACAAAAATGGGTATTTTTTCATTCTAACCTAAATGGTTTTTGCTCTAGAATTTGATGTGTTTGAAGGGATAAAAAATAACCTCAAAAAACACTACTTTTTTCGTCATCCATACAGATGGTGACTCCCGAGACCACCATTTGTTTAGGAATTTTACTTCAATTTCGAAAAATGTTTTCTTAGAGTTTGCGGGCATGAAAGCTTTATTTGACGGTTTAATATTACTCATCAGCTCTCGGATTCTATAAAACGTCACATTAAGATCTGAGTTAGCTGTTATGAGCACCCCGACCAAATCGGATGTAAAATTATCTCAAAACCGTGATGGAAAAAAGTGCAGTCAGGTGACGGGGCTCCTTGTCGGGTTTTTTGTTTCAATTTGTTTCAATTTTTCATTTCAAATGCATTAATGAGATGTTTAAGTTATAATTACGCAAGAGAAGTTGACAATGACTGCAACAAGTTGCAAGACAAGTGTTCTTTGGTATCCCTGCATTCAAATGGTTGCCTGACTTTTTTTGATTCCCATCCTGATTTCTCCTCCATTGACATTTTTTACCAAATGGTAAAATTTCTCAGACTTATAAGATCAATTTGCATTCTTGGGCAAGGTTTTAAGTTAAAAAAACGAGTTACTTCTTACGCCAGAAAATAAACCGTTTTGAAAATCTGAAAAAATTTGGTTATCCAACTTCAAATCTAACTTTGTTTTGAGTTTGGAAAAAATTGTAAAGATATTGCTCTTTCGCATATGACATTGATCTGAATTTTCGATTAGGCAGTCTGGATGGGTTGCTGCATGCTTATGAACGACGTAGAACGAGAAAAGTAAGACTGTCTCAACTTGGTTGGATAACGCTTTTGCATGTAGCTCGTTTATTCGTGTTTACCTTAAGTTGAACAAAATTAGCGATTCTAGATCTAAATTTTATTTCATTTTTATTTAAGCGGAAGCGGAAAGACGAACCGGGCCATATGGTGTAGGGAGGTGCGGTAACTTCGCGGCAAAGCCTGTCCAGGTCGGCAGCAACGCGTCAATTTGTTCCTTTTCAGAGGCGGTAAAATCACCAGACAGGAGAATAAGAATCACAGACCGATAGGCAGATCTAACAACCTGTACAAATAACGTAACCGATTAAATGACTTAATTAAACACAGTCGATCCAAGTCGTCCGCGCAAGGGCGTTGTACAGCAAAACAGATGAATGAGATACCTGCTTCTTCAAAGAACTACCTCGTTAAGCATAGTCAAGTTATCACGTGGTTCAAGTGGCACATCGGTAACATTCCATTCAAAGGCCCCAAAATACGGGTTAACAAAGGGCTGCTGGACGATATACACCTGTAAAAGATTCGAAACAAAAATCCGAAAGACTCTTTTTTCTAACAACAGTTGTCACTGTGCGGTTATCTTCAGAAGCAATTTGGTTCTGGATCCCATTTGATACACGCGCGAAAACATCCTACGGTTCGAAAAATACAGGAAGATCAGTTTCGTTTCTTTGAGTCTTCCAGAACGCATTTGATTTAACAATTACCGCCGGAAACTCGTTTGATGAAACAAAATCAGATGTCTAACGAAGGGGGGCCACAGGGCCATGGCCCCTCTATTTATCTATTTTTCATGGCGGGGGGGGGCACCTTTTATTTATTTATTTTTATTTATTTATACATTTCCCATAGCCCGGGGGCACTTTTTAAAGGAAGTGGAGTCGACCGATGGAGTTCCATTTGACCAAATGAAATTCCAACTTCAGTGCCCCGGCACTTTTTTATTTATTTTAAAGTTCTTGTGGCTCCGGGCACTTTTTGATTTTCTATTTCAATCCGGTCCCCCCCCCCATATGGCCCCTCAAAAAAGTCCGTTACGCCTCTGAAGCGAAGTCAATTTGATTTGCGAATAGTGCATTCGAGTGCATATTTTTAATTTCTAATGTTGTTTACTAATAAAATGATAAACTGGATTTATTAACATCTGGCTGTTGTCGAAACGTTTAACCGAATCAAAAAGATTTGCCACCAAGCGTATTACAGTCTGCGTTGATTGATCACTTGGCAGCGCGTGAAAACGTTAAATCTTTCTTTCCGCCATACAAAAAGTTTGAAATTGAATTTTGTAAAAGGTTTGGTTCCCAAAATTAGAAAATTCAACGCGTATCATTTGGCATAAAAAGTTTGAAAGACAAATTTTGGAGTACTAGCAGAGTATGGGCGCAAAATTTTGAATGCATTTTTTAAATAACGGTTTTGCGCGCGCCATCACATTCCGAATTTTATCTCAAGCAGTTCAACGAGTTTCTTAGAAATATTTTTTGTACGCGATACTTATTTCAATCACTTATGTGGACAAAAAGTCAATTCAAATTCTGATTTTTTAGCTAACGGCTGATTGCGATTGCCAGTCTCTCAAGTGGAATTTGAAACGTGAAAGAGGTTCAGTCTGGAACGTGAAAGAAATCAAAAACATGAAAACGGCAAACGAACGTAAACGTGAATGGAAAAGGAAACGTCAAAAAAATCTGGAACGTGAAAGCAGCAAACTGACGTGAAAGTGAAAACGTGACAAAATGTTGAACGTGAGATCATACCGAACCATGGTTTAGGCTACCTGGTTTTTAGGAAATCTATTTCTCCATGCACCGATCCATTTTATGTAATTATTAATTTCTAGCATCTTCCAGGCTGGAGAGATTTCCCTAATTTTGTATTTTACTAACCCACTGAAGGCGACCAATTATTTACGTTTCAAGTTTTGGCAACCCGTTTTTCTGAAACGCTGCAGAAATCTTACGGTCGCTGTAAATTTGTTTTTTTTATTACTAGATCATGTTTATCAACATTTAATGGGATCGGAATGTGAAATCACTGTTGCGTCCCTTCGTCTCAAAAATCTAACACACTTACATATTCTCCGTTTGTCATGTTATTTTGTACTGCCAGAATCTGTTAGCCAAAACCTCATCAAACTCCTCAGTAAAGCATGAAGAGAGCAATGGGATGATTTTGAATAGAATTTCTTACCAGGAACCGTCGAAGAGAGTCGGAGTGACCGAAAAACAGTATAACTGAAAAAGGAAACAGAAACAGATATTGCTGTCAGCTGGCGCTGCTTTATGTTCAAAACCGAACTGGGGAAACGCAAATTTACTTCGGCATGACGGCTTCAAATCCGACAACAGCACTCCCACTGTTCCCTCGAAGGCGCCGGGCTTGATTAATTCGGCCGACGCGTATTTGTGCAATGTCACGCGCAGATCCTTGAAAGCCTGTAGTGTCCGCGAAACGACCAGATGGGTGTTCTTGAGAAATTGGGGTCCTGACGAGTCGAGGATTATAGCAATGGTGGTCCAGTTGTGCCGCAACAAAAAGCGGTGGTAATATTCGGCGTAATCTGCCGGTGCAGGGTAAGTTGCAGGTATCCAGGTAGGTGCGAGTGCCCGATTTCTCGCAATACGATCGCCAGCAGCTCTGTAATATTTTGCAAACAACAGTCGTAAGAATACAGAAGCTTGGTCGCACAAAGTAGGACGCAGTCCCGTTCAAAATTCTCGCACCTTAGTTTACAGCTTTTTCTCATCACGCATTCAACAATTTTGCTCTTTGATAACATTTTCAAAGTTGTACATCAAGTTGGAGTTGGCCAGAGATGTAGCTGATTGACGAGTAACATTTTGCGTACTCCGAGTGAAACTGGCCAAACTTGGCCTAAACATTTCAGTTTTTTTATTTTCGAAAAAGCAACCGGATCTTTTTCGCAGTTCTTACATCGCAACCACCTTTATTTAATCTAAGTTTCCTTAAATTTAACGCGGCTATATAATTCATATTCGTTAAGTGTTTATTTGAACGCAATTAAAAATTTGCAGAATTTGGATTGATTTTAAACTGATTGGCGAAAGTCGTCCCCGACGTTTTCGATTTCGGAAGACGATTTTTCGGGTTGTCGTTTTACCATAAAAATATATTCATGTAGTGTTTCGAACATCATTCAGCTATACTTGGTCTGCAACATCTTACCTTTCAACTGTATCTAAGTGTGACGCAATCTGATTTTTTCTCTAGCTTTAGGACGCTTTCAAAGAGAGGCAGCGAAAATCGCGTCTCCAACATGGAAAACGCCTTGATTTTCAATTGATTTCGAGTATTTTAGCCAACTTTGAAGACTGTTGCCTTCCTCTGCCTACACAACTCCTGCCTACTCGCTGATTTTGAAAGTGATTGATCAAAAGGAACGAATTGGCATCACACTAAATCTTTCATCACTTTCCTTGAGAAAAAAACGAATAAACAGTTTATGCCGCGGTTTAAACTAACCGTGTCGCCTTTTGTGGGGCCACGCTTCTGTTTTTATTTCAAATTCTGTAATTTCTAACAGTAACGTAATGTCTTCGAAATTATTCTAAAAATCTCTCATTTATACACAGACAAAGTCACGTAGATAGTAGAAAACTTGTCTGGCATGTTTTAATTTCTTAACTGAACAGAAAAGTCGGCTATCAAACCTGTATTCGAAGCGGGCAGCAATATTTGACCAATCCAAGTTTCCGGAGTTTGAGGACATATTTTCTTGAACCCTGTGTTTACTTTGTCTTTCGTTTCGGGTATTGTGCAGCGCAACACTATGTCCAGCATCGCTGTCACGTTGTGCAGATAATTTTGTGTGAAGGCACTCAGTTAAAAATTAAATGATTGTAAGTGCTTTTTGGTGAAAGTTTTACACTCATCTCGAAACTACTAGGAACCTCCTTTAATAATTAATTGTTTATTGGTAGGAGGCTTCAAATTCTTGTTTGTTGTCAAAATTGTGTCAGCATTCCGCGTCGTCATTGGTATTTTCCATCCTGTTGAGAAATTTTTCCTTTCTCGTTTTCTGTTATTTTCCCCTTTTCTTTCGAATTTATGGTGTTTAAATTTATGGTGTTTAACATGATTTTGAGTTATTTTTTAAATACACATTTGAAAAATGAAAGAGTTAAACAGAGAATGTGGTAAACCTACAAAGGTTTTATTCTTGGGATTAGATAAGCTACTTTTGTGCTAACTAAATTTTAGGTCAGTCAACTTTTCGCTGACATGAACAATTTAACTTTAATGTCTGATATTTATTCAAAAAGTGTAAAACTTATTCAGTCGTCTAAAATTTAGTTCGCGAAGGATTTCAAAACTACGGTAGTGCCTCTTCTTCACTTTTTCGCAACTTGAAAACGGAACAGAATTTGTATAATTAGAATAAAATCGAGTAAAGTACGGTTCAATACTGAATAATAATTTTTCGATTGGAATCAGCTCTTAATTCAGAGAAAACATGATGGTTATATTTTTAAACCGTCCATTAGCGATCAGGATCTCTATTCGTCGGCACGCTGAATACATTAACGTTACACCGAATTCTAGGTTTGTTTGTTTCAAAGCACATAAAAAAATCATATTTTACCGTTCGTTCTGTAACTTACGTCGTTACGTATAAAACGTTCCATGCTCGCGCCAGTTCGTTTAGGATTAAATATTCCCCGCAACCTAAATATAAAATCGCGATTGAAAGACATTTTTTGTCCCGTAGTCCCGTAACGTTTTTTTTGTTGGTTTTACCGGCATTAATCCAAACAGACACTGCTTCCGGCCGCCGTTCACGATAATACCACTGCGCCATGTTTACTCCCTGATAGTACGACTGGTCCAGACAGGTAGCGTAATAGCTGGATTTCATATCCGCGTCCTGTTCAAACACCACGTAACGATGTGTGACATTCAGGAATGGGTAGGTACGACGGAGCTCTGCCAGTCCGGTCGCCACACTGGGACCAATGTAGTTTAGCGAGACCATCGAGTCCCTGCCCGTCGCATCACGAAAAATGGACGTGACCAAGTCCAACGTCGGCAGTGATCTTTCGGCCATTGATGAAGGGTCAGCAAAACGAGCGAAAATCTGGTGCAAACTCATTGCGCACGAAACCAAAAAACAGAACACACGTCGCATGGCTGCTGAAAAACTATGTTTGCTCTCACAAAAAAACGATATGGGAACAGTGCCTCACGGTCGATTAACTGCAGGTTTCGACAAGCGGATCAAGTGGCTGGTGCGAGACAAGTCCTGTGCCTGGGCCGCCGACTTCAAACAGTTATCAGTTTTATGCGGATGCTGAAAAATTGAAATGATGTTTTTACCTTCGCGGAAAGAGAAAGCGGAATGAAATCAACAGCAGAAACAGATTAAGATATGATAGGGTAATACAGTTTACCGAAACAGTTAATGTCGGTAAACAAAACCCTGATTAGTAAACGCATACCGCAAACGAAATGCAAATGTTTTGTACCTCTCTTTTCCAATCCAACGGTAAGGACAATGATATTTGTTTCGATGTGTAAACCCACGCGACTGTTTTCCTGCTCTCATGGCTTTTTAAATTCTGGCCTGCCATATGTCTTGGTCTGCTCCCTAATAGGCGCACGTGTCCGCAGGGGTCTCATGACTATTCAACGCCCTTTATGAAACGCGTGCGTCTACCACAGAGCAGGGGGGGGGAGCGGGACATACATTCTGCGTAAAACGCGATGACAGGAAAATATTCCTCGCCTCTCCGTCCGATGTTGAAGAGTTTTCTGATCTTTTACTATCGGGGCGACGTGAGGCAGGTTCGAGGGAGGGGGCGGCCTCCGATAAGGGCATTTATATGCACTGTTAGCTGACAAACAAATTTGAACATAAAGCTGGGGCTGCAGCATGGCAGTGTTTCGACAACGAAAACGACGGATAGGATATTTTGCAGTCAATGATCTTTCGGTACATGGCTACCGGCATGAATTCGTGCGGAGACCAGGCTGGTTCAATTATCTTTTGCATTTATTGCTTGAGTAGCGCACAGAACATTAATTCATTGAATAAAAATAAATTCTGATTGACCAGTACGGCAATGATTTCTGGTCGATCAGCTCGTTTTGTAACTGAATAATTAGCTGAGATGCAAGAAACATATCGAGAAAAACGGGGTTTTTAGTGAGCTGATTGGCTCAAATTGATTTCTGCTCTGCGGTATGGACCGATTGATGAAAAATCATTCACCTGTTTGCTACTGCAAGGAATACAAAACATTTATGTATTGGCTGGAGCTTCTCAATTTTGAGGCCACAAAAGGTCACTTTCGAGATAAACGACATCAAAGTTTTGCGTCTCAGTTCCGTCATCCCAAGAAGCCAAACAGCCCGGTATTCAACTGGGCTCGATACTAAATACTAGAGCAACAGAAAAACAAACTGAAAGAGACGGAAAAAGAGTTTACGGGCCGATATAGAGAAAAGAAGACACAAAATGATGAGCCAATCAACCAATCAAAAACGTTTCCACAGAGCTACACGGGCAGCGCGACGAGCACCGGGCACCGCCTCCGACGAACTGGTCATACTCCTCGCCGTTCTTCGCAGGTTTGTTTTAAAGAAGCAAAAAATGTAGTCAGCACCCATACTGGACTCTTATGCACAAGACGTTCGAGAAAAAAAACGAGTAAACCAAAACAATCAATCAATCAATCAAGAGAAGACTCATAAACAGCAAAAGCTTAACTTCAATCAATCAATGGACAGATGAAAAGCTCACCTCAATCGGTTTGGTCATTCCGACGGCTCTCGGGCGGGCACCTTCAGGCTTTCCAGCACGCTCAACCAACGCTGTTCAGGCAGTAATTTTGAAGGAACTAATTTCGGTAACAATTCTAACATCACTCAAGTCCGGGAAGGGCAACGGAGACGCGTTTGCGCCAATAAAAAAACCTGCTGAAAGGCTGCTTTCTCGCACAGATCCAGCTTTTTTTTGCAATCCATCTTTACCTTGATTCTCCGATTCCCCTCCATTTCCGATTGGCTCAATTGACGCTTCAACAATGTCGGAAGCCATATCGACCAAATTCTCGCGTAATGATTAACATTCCAGTCCACTTGCTTTCTGTGCACAATTTTGTGCACGGAACAAGGCAAATCACGCTCGTTTGCCGCAGAGCGCTCCGCTAAATGGTGTTAATCACTCGTCATTTTATTCCAAAAGAAAGAAAAAAAAACAATCTGACGGAGGCAAGGGCAGAAACGTTTTGCTTGAGCCCGGAGTCTTGACCAGCGCTTATGAGACGCCATATGGGCAAAACAAATTCTGCAGAAAGTGGCTCTCAGGAAAATGACTCTAGAAGGTAAAAAATTTGCTTTTTCCCCAATTTTTTTTGAATCACATAGAAAAATGAATTTCCTATATGACTGCGTCAAAAAGTCATTTTCGAGTTTTTCCACTTTGTCCACCTCCACTCCCGAACCCGGTAGACCGAAACAGACGTACAGTAGAGACAAATAAAAAGACGTTTTTTCACGTTTTTGTTTTAATTTTTTTCTTCAATTGTTTTTTCGTTTTGTTTTGGTTCTACATTTTCGTTCTCCTTTGTTTCTGTTCTACTTTTATTGTTTTAATTATATTTTTATCAACTTAGTTTTTACAACGAGTTTAAATTGTTACTTCCGATTATGCAACTGTTCAAAAATGACTCAATCATCAGGCTCAATAAACGTATTAAGGTACAAAAACGGAATATCACTCCCCTGAAGCTTTGCGTCATTTACTGGATTCTTTTGGACGAGATACGATGCCAGCTTGACCTGATTTTTTCCGCAACTCTTCGAGCAACCGAGCGCTGCTGTACTAGCAAACAGATTGAATTCAAAAGGGTAGAAGATCAAGGCCGCAGTCACACGGCCTACCGACATATACCTTCCGTAAGGATGTATAGACCCATCAGAATAATTAGGGATGGCATCAAATGTCAAATGTCAAATTCAAATCAAATCAAATCAAATCAAATTGAGGCTCGTTTTGATTTGAAATTCATTTGATTTGATTTTGATTTGATTTTCAGCATTTTTCGACCAATTTTTGGCTTAAAAACGGCTGATGAGCCTGATGACGCAATCTTTTCCATTTCTGACATTCCCTAAAATGTAACTGGGAATTCTGCCACGCATTCATTAACCTAACTTAATACTTATGAAGTATGAATGATGATAAGATTGCATCATCGAAAAATATTTGCACTTGTGTAGTGCAGGTTTTTCGTAGTCGTTGCCTAGAAAATAAATAATAAAAAGGTAAATTTTCCACCTAAATTCAAACTAATAATTTTATACGTAAAACTTAACCCTAGTTTGAATAATTGTTCTCCTCGAATATATACTAATCGCGCTAAAATTATTGCAAAAAACATGCCAGAAAGTACTAGTATGAAGTCGACGAAAGTACCGTCAAATCAAAATCAAATCGAATCAAATCGGTCGTTTTGTCATTTGATGCCATCCCTAAGAATAATAGTCGAGGCTCGTGCCGAGGGTCACTGCAATCATAGCCAGACAACAAATGATGGTGAAAATCGCCATTGGTAAATATGAGTCTGCACGAAAAAATCAGCGTTCACGATTTGCTGAATGTGATTACAGGGAGCGTGGCTGTGATCCCGACGCATCCGGTCACGACGAAGACAATGCTCATCCCGATTCCGATCCCGAACCTTGGGCTTTCGTTTTGATCGCAGTTAGCGCACTCTGGCAGCCCGCATTGTACGTCACTCTCCTAACTGAGCTAACTGGGGTCGCAATTATGATATACAGACAGAGATGACACCTGTAGTTGTAGCTGGTAATCGTGGCTCATCTAAACGCAACAGAACGCCGTTTTTACAAATGGTCTAATAAAAGGTCTTTGGCTACTTCTTTTTTTCGCCGACAAATGTTTTCACAGCAATCTCTTTGCTCCTTGTACGAAGCAAAATTCCAAATCGGTGGTTTGCAGATTCAGTCCGAAATCGGCGCATTGTGCTGAAGTGTAAGCTTGATTGATGTATTAAGCTACTGTGCTAATATACTAACTGGTAGTAGTTGAATCGATCAATCGATGAAGCACAATCCGCCGATTTAGGACGGATATTGCAAATCGCCGAATTAAGCATTTTGATTCGTACAGATACACTTCAAAAATAGTTGCGGGTGATTTTTATAATATTCCGACGAACGGGTAAGAACTCGATTGGAATCCTAAAAGTTAACACTTGGCCAAACTTGACGAAAACAAAATCTGGAGAAACATGCGAAATAGCGTTCTATCAGGCATTTTGTGTGGCGAACCTAATCAAAAGTCGACCCGATGCTTTGCCTTAGCTTGCTGGATCAGCTTTGTTCAAAACTGGCATAACGCCGAAGCGGTACAGAATTCAATTCAAAGGGAGAAATGCAGCCGAATTTAAAAGTGATTTTTTCTTCGAAAAATACATCGCTCAGACATTTCGCACCCAGACGACTTGCATGGCGACAAATGGTGCCTCAAATGGTGGTAAATTTCGTATCCGGACAAAGTTTCCCCGACAATTCAAATCTATCAAAATTCTCAAACAGATCCGTCAAAACCCATCGAAATCTAGCAATCAACTCCATTAAAACTCCTCAAAAAAGACCAAGCCTAATCCATCAAAACTTATGAAAATCCTCAATTCAGAACCGTCAAAATTAAAACGCATAAAAATCATAAAAATTCAGCAAACTGACGCCTATAAAAACCAGTAAAAACAGATTAAAATATAGCAGATCAATGCAAACAAAAACTCGTCAAAGAGTAACAAACTAATTATAAAAGAAACCCATCAAAATGCATTAAATTAATTCAAACAAAAACGTATCAAAATGCCAAAAATAAGTTCCAATAGAAACCCATAACAACCTATCAGAATACAATAAATTTATTCTAATAAAAACTATCAAACCACATCAAAATCCAGCAATTTACACAATTACTACAGGGTATTTTTTTACCGACTTTTTACCGGCGCCCAGCAAAATGGGGTGGTCGGAGTTTGATCCAATTTTAGCCAATGCGTAAAACTTTTTCTCATATCGCTCCAGTGCCAGTAAAAAGTTGGCTTTAATTCGGTCGGCCTAAGGTTTCAGCCGCGTTTGTATGTAATTCTGATGTGTGTGCTATTTACTATCATTTCTGTAGTTAACACCTTAATATGTAATAATGTGTTTTACTAGATCTAGAGGAAATTGTACTTCCTCTTTTCTTTCTCACAGTTTTATTTTCTATCTTCCTCTACTTTCAGTCCAACAAACTTGTTAACTATCCAACTGCCGTTGGTAGACCTAACATCAGGTTGGTCGAGTTACGCCAAAGACCTGTCTCCTTGAATAGCTGGTGCTGGCGCAAAGTCTATTATGTGTTGGCTTATTCATCGTAGACTTCCCTCATGGAGGCGGCGCCACTTGAAATCCACGGAAAGTGCATGCCCTCATTTGCATCGGCTCAACTTTATTTCCCAAATGTTTCCAAAATTTATTTCTTTTACTCACCTCTCGGAATTCACCTTTCACAGCACGACTGGATCCGCCCCTGTGACTGTCCGAGTTCAATCACATCAACAAATTAAAGACTGTTTTTGATATGCAGCCTCTCATATTAAGCTAAAATAATGCGACTTGGCTACCGGAAGCGTGTTTCTGTCGCTACGCATGAGGCCCGTACAGAATGTAGAATTTAGTTAACGATAAAAGATAAAAACAAGCGGCTCACACTCTCAGTCTGCAGTAAGCTCGATCTCGATGCCACTTGTACACGATTGGTGCCGGGGTAAACAAATTAGTTCCGGCTTTCAGGTGATTATGATCGATTTTGACCACTTATACAGGTACAATTAGAAATTCTCAAATGCCTCGTGCCAACTCCAAGCTTCTTTCCTCACAATGCCTTGCCGTCACTTGGTAGCAGGTGCCGAAATTGTTGGTCGATTAGCCGAGCCAACAGGAGCACTGATTCCTACACTGGATGTCCCTTGCAGAGCGGCAGTCCGTTGAGGCGCAACAGCAGCCCTGTTACCGTTGAAAGTAATCGAGATTGATGGAAATGGGATCTTGCCATATAACTGGTCAAACCCTTTTCGATAGTCCGCGCTCAACGCAAACAATGTAACCTACAATCAAAAGGTCACATGTTTTGTTATAAAATTCCAGTAAAAAACAACAACAAACGCTTACGGGATTCGCAATGCAGCTGAACATTGACATGAAACGCGACCACAGACCCAACGGCGGCCACAGCAGAATCCAATCCCGTTTTACTTGGAACATCATGGGAAAGAAGACGCAAAGTGTTTCGATAACGGTCATCCCTGCCAGTACTTTAGCCCAGGCACGGCGTTTTCGCAGGGTTGCTTCGTGGATGTAAGGCTGTTGTTGTGGATTGACCTGCGATCCGGTACATGGAAAGTAGGCCTTGACCATCATGCCAAAGTAGATGGAGGTTGAGGTGACGACCGGGAGGAAACGAGAGAACACGCTGGATATCATTAAAAAGGGATTGTCCCCGCCGGGTGTGGCTCGAAATGTGCAGCTGCCCCAGGGCGGTCCGGCTGTCCAATATCCACCGACGCCACCTGATTAAATAATGAGTTATAATTAACATTTTAAAGTTATTTACATTAAACTGTACTATTAATCGTTTTGTTTTAAAAGAATTTTATACCTTTTTGGCACTTACCGGATTCGGAACGAATTTTTGGAAATTATTTTTCTTGCTTCCGTTCGGTTTAGTCCCATGCGATTTGGAAATGATTTTTTGTTTTGTCAATCATATTTGTTTGTCCAACTGTTTCAAGTACGAAATTCAACTTTCGTTAAGTTAAAAAAAGTTATCACGAAAATCCGGAGGCAACCCACTCGCCCATATTGTCCCATTGGCGTGTTTTCAGAACAACCCAAAGAAATGTAAATTATAATTTCGGAAAGAGTAAAATGAAGCGTCAATCAAAAATGCACTTTAAGAAAAAATTCTAATTTTTTACCCTTGCTTGGGCAGTGGCGGGTTAAGGAAGATTAACAGAAAAATAGGGTTTTTTTCACTACTGTAGACTCCGCACAGTTCAGGGGAGCGGCGCTCGGTTGGCTGATATTATGCCCAGTCGGAGTTAAAGCCCCCGTGGCATGTACATCGTATTGGCTTCAACTCCGACCGGACACAGTTTCAACCAACCGAGCCCCGCTCCCCTGAACTGTGCGAGAGTCTACAGTACCAGAAGGTGGTATCTGATTGCGAAGCAAATATTTCCACTTGCCAGTTTCAGATGATTCATTTTGAGAAAAGAATCGGATTAAGTTAAAAAAGGATACAGTTTTACTTGCCTGCATTGGAGGGTAAACCAAATATCAGCGCAATCAGCCAACACACGGCGATTAGGATGATATTATTTTTGTGCCTCGACCAAATGCGATACTGCCGGGGAACATGGAGAGCCAGCACCCGATTAATGGCTAGGAAAAGAATGGAGTACTGTTTAGCGCACCAAAGGACGTAGGTGAAAGTCTGCGCAGCGGCACACGAGAAGTTGGAAACGGGTTGGTTTTGTGTTTGAGAAATGTTGGCCGGGAATGCAACCAGGATGACGAGAAGGTCCACCACAACGAGGTGGCTGATGAGAAGGCCGGCACCCGCACGGAGATTCTTTTTTGAGTATATGACCGCAAGCAGTGAGACATTGAGCATGGTGGATAAGGCGATTATATAGTAGGAAACATAGTACCAAACGGCCACGGCATTACTGTATGTCATGTAATTCTGAAATGGACGAAATTCAGCGGAAAGATTTACAGGATGACTAACATTTGCCATTTTGTTTACTAACGCGTGAAAAAAAATGAAAAGTAAAGCATACACTGAACAGTGCCGATGGAAACTGCTTCAAAAATGAAGGCTTAATCTGTTTTTCAGTTTCTCCGCTTCCTGGTGATAGACCGTAATTAATCTAATTTAAGCTGAGCCTCTTATATTTACGTATCTATATTGCTGACAATGTTTGCCAGCTCATTTCCGGGGAGCAACTGCGTTCTGAAACTCATCCAGTGGAGGGATACTTTTCTCCCCCTCTACCCCACCTCTTTTTTAAAGTGCTTGGTGAGCTTAACGACACTGAGTTGTTTTGCCCAAAGTTGGGCATTTGCTTCAACTTCACAGAGGAAGAAGTAATTGTAAACAGGTTCTCTGTAGACTGATTGATTGATTTTTAACTTCCATTTTATTTATATGTTGAACATTATGAAGTGTTTTTAGAAGAAAATTATTTTTTGGTGTTGATATAACAGAGAAGAGTGGTATTTCATAATTTAAAATTTAATGTATAACGTTAAATAATTTCATCTTTCGTGATTTTTACATTTTCGGATTGTGGATATATTTCGTGTGTTTTAGGCTCGTACGACAACTTAACTTATATTGGTATTTTAGTGCCACGACTTACCATAACTATACACTTTACCGTTCTGAAAAACATTGGCTTTGCAGATTTGGGTCGGTCTTGTAGTAAATCCGGAAAGTGTACAATGAGCCATTTTAGGGAACTTGTTGACGTTCATTTCTATGCCACAGCCGTTTTTCAAATCTATTGTTTGTTGATGTGTTAGCTCTTTTCGGTGTAGGAATGAATGCTTTATTTAGTACGAAACATAGCCTGACAATAGTTATCACGCGCACGCAGTGGCTCCTGCATTCCAACGCTGGTGCATCAGCAGATTTTTACTTTGCGAGTGATTTATCGATTAAAATATATTTTGATGAACGTCAGCCACAAGACCACTGTCGCGGGGAAGAGATGTTGTTTTATCTGTGCAGTGGCGGGCTAGATGACCAGATCCCGGCCCTGTCTTTTTCCTTTTACGACCGCCTGACTAATGCTGGACAGCGGTCAGGTAGCTTATCTTTGCCTTTTTATGGCTTTGACGTTTCCACATCGCTTCGTCTCCAACGAATAGATGGGAATAGTCTCAACAGTCTGTCTCTGTTTTCCTTCTTGTATTTCTTCTTTGTTCCTAATAAAATCCCTGCCTAACCACAGCTCTCTTGCACCCGCTACGCGACACCGCGCCTTCATAAAATCGCACGCAGTGGTCTTGAGTTTTGCCAGATGCTGGTGATCAAGTGAAACACATTTACCTGGACAATCCGATGAAATTCAATCGTGACTGGGATTGAACTTTGTAATTTTCGATCATAAACGAAGAATTCTAGGGGGCGCGGGTCATAAGTTTGCATTGATTACCGTATATCCCTGACGTTTGCTTATTTTTCAGACTACCGTTCAGTCCAACTGAACAAATACTCGCGGACGTAACTCATCGGATACGAGCGGGAAGGCAATTGCCGCCAATTTTAAACAACTCGATTTTACAAAGATAAATGCTATTTTTTTCTGACTGCTTCTTTTGCGCCTTGCAGTCAAGTTCTTTCCTTTCTTGCTTTGAACTTTTTATGCCAATACTTGATACAACAATTCTTTAATCTAATGGGTCAATTGCTTTGTGAAAATTTCACTTGGGATAATTTTTCGCAGCGAATTTTTGTTCGTTTAAGCTGATTTGTTATGTTAATAAGGGTCTATGTTAATAACGACGTTAGTATACATTAAAAAAATCATTGAAAATTATTATAAATCAAGAAAATCATTATCAAGTTAATTTAAAAAAATGATGTTTCAGGATACAATTTTATTTTGACTGGCTGATGAAAATTTTTCGTTTGATGAAAAAGTACTGACAAAAAAATCGTACTCTGAAACAGCCAATAAAAATCTAAAACATTCCAAAGCCTGGAGTTAAAAATCAGCTCAATGCGCTAACAGCTTGAAAGACCATGAAACAAAAATCAATTCTAATATTTTAGGGAAATTCGCCGCTTTTTTTTGACGAGAAAAGTTTCAGGTCTGCCACATGATCGTTAGGGTTATCGTAATCCATTTGATCCTAATTTATCAAAACTCTCCTAATATTGTTATACGTTCATTCTGCAAACCTTTGTTTATCGCAGAAAAGTGAAAAGTCTCAACACGGGTCGTCTTAAAATTTATACAAAATAAACTTTTTTTGTCGGAACTGCAATGGCCCAAAGTTTTGCGATGGTTGTGATGTTTCAAGCCCGTACTCAGACTCGGCAATCAAAAGCTTTTGGAGCTAGACCCAAAAGCCCATCCAATCAGGCAATTTAGGCCCACATCTAAAGACTTTCTAATACTGCGCTGTTGAGAATTCCAAATTGGTTGAGTACTTGTAGGAACCCATCTCATCGTTTTTATTGAAATTCAGGTCCACACCAAAAACGTTCAAATGCTGCTCTGTTGAAAATTCCAAATTGGTTGAATGTTTGTAGGCTGGTTGACTTCCTCCAGGCTAACCCCAACGAAGGACGTACTCGGGTTTTCGTTTTTTTGAGACTCGAGAAAACGCGCATTGCCCCTTCCGCATGGTGTTATTGAGCTGCGGGGTCAGCGTGGCAATGTTTCTTGCATCGCGATATTTTTGCTTTTGCAGTAACTCTTTAGTGAGCTAAATGGTGGTTTTTCAAACATTACTGTAGATTGCGCCAATCTAAAGAAAAGAGAAAACGCTAAAAACGGATACATAGTTCGCCCGATCTTACAGACAGCTACCAGTTGAAAGTTTAGAACTGTAGTGAACAATGGAAGCGCTCGCAACAAGTTTTTCCCCTGACCATGAACGTCTTTGTATTAGACAAATAATCGCCATTTCCACTGGCTCATCCGAAAAATACACGTCCATGGAGCTCTTCCGTTCCCATGTTGTATTCGTCCTACGCTGCAAAAATGTACGTTTTCAACTTGATAATAACTCACTTCGAATGGGCGGCAACAATTGTGCCAGCAGAATATTATCTACCCAGCTTACCCCTGACTAGTCGCTTCCTACTCCCATCACCATCGAAAACGGTGTCTGAAACGTCGGCTCTTCAGAAGCTGCACCTATTGCAGACTGCGCAGCATCGTCATCCAGAACGTGAAGGCCACCATTCTGGGTCAATAAGTTCAGAAGTGTTTTGGCCTTAGGCCGATTGGCTGGAGTTACTTTCAAGCATCCAAGCACAAGTTGGCGCAGCGGACGCGGCAACTCCGGTGGTACTTCCGGGACACCACCTTCGACCAGCAGCCGTATCTGCTCATGCTCATTAAGCTCATCCATGTATACCGAAGACCGACCGACACACCGAAAAAGTATCCGACCTCGTAGAAACATGTCTAGAACCACGCAGCCTAAACTCCATATATCAGTTGAACGACCGACTTTACTCTGAGGATCATTCAAAGGGGTGTTTTTGTCCCATGCAAACAACTCGGGAGACATGAAAGCATGAGTACCCTTTTTGCTTGTCAAGTCCGCATTGTGAGTGATGGATCCGTCTTTGAGCTTGGTCAAGCTGTCTAAGTCGCAGATTTTGAGAGTGGCGCCAATTCGTTCCTTCAACAAAATGTTGCTGCCTTTTATGTCTCCGTGGATGATATGTTTTGGCTGAACTGTTTCGTGTAAGTAATGCAGTCCACAAATTAACTGGCGAGTGTAGTTGACAAGCTGATTGGGCGGAAGAGGAGGGTTATCCGTCACAAAATCCGCAAGCGTTCCCCCGTCACAATACTCCATCAAAATACAAGTTCCGTGATAAAAACTGGTCTGGTCTCGGCGGATGTGACCCATGGCAATATGATCAAGAACATTTTCGTGTCGCAAGGTGATCAGAATTTGTAACTCATCCAGTTTTGATTTCGCTACCTCGCCAAAGAGGATTTTTAGAGCATTATGTCCGTCGTGGTGAGGCTGATTGTTCCGGTGGTACGAATGCACTTTGATTACTTGTCCAAAGGCTCCGGCTCCTAATTGTTCATTATCTGTAGAACGAATGCAGTAGTGGTTCAAGTTGACATCGTCATTGTCGACGAATACAAGTTGATCGAATTTGGATGGTGGTGTGGTTCTGTTCTCATTGCCGAGCGTGGTTGAAGTAAATAAATCTTGGTACTTTATCCGGCATTTCAGGCATACATCGTCCACTTTGTCGACATTGAATGTTAGAACCTGCGAAATTCAAATCAGTGATACGAATAACTTGAATTCATGGAGCAATAAAGCAAGAATTAATTTTCTTACATCTTTAAAAATGCTACCACGAAGAAGCCCTCGGTATTGGCCCCTGTCGTAAACCAGCCCTTGAAGCCCGTTCCGCCCGTGTGTTAAAGGCACCAGACGACACGTGTAACCTTCTTTCGCGCACTCATCATAAGACTCTTTATTCAACTGTCCCCAATTGACAATGACAACACAATCAGCCAATCGCGAAACTTCCAGAGCAAAATCTCTTTTTGATATTTCATATGCAAAGTCGCTCATCGGAATAAAGATTTTGTCGACCTTCCCTTTCAATGAGCTGAAAAGATGTATGTTGGCTTGGTTGAAACCGCTACTGCCCACACGTAGCGGCCACACACTGTCTGATTCGCAGTTGAAAACTAAATTGTATAGCATGTCCGCTTTTCTTGCTCCGGACATTTCTCGACCACGTACTCCGGCGAAAAGCTCTCTCGGAACGCGTTCAATATAGTTAATGATATCTTCAGGTTCCCAGTCCGGTGGCACCTCCCATTTTTTGTTACCAAACAGTTCCACCTGGGAGCCATAGTTTACGACCATGCTCGGCGGGGCCAGGCTTAACATCTTGTCGTCGCGGGTGACTCTGTTCTGTCCAAGAGGCCAAGGCACCAGCTCATGCAGTCCCGTCACGGGATAGCTGCCAAAAATTGGTTGCAACCCCAGGTCTTCGCAGTACACCACGCTGCTGACGCTGCCGTCCGGTGTAGCTGTGTATACCTGTCCCAAAAACGGAGGCCGATGTCCATTGTGATATCGTCCCGGCGTGCCATGTGCAGCGCTATTAGGCTGGCTTCTTGTAGCACACATTGTAAAATGAGCTGCTGCGCCGCATGTCGCGTCACAGTCCACGACCCTCGCTACTTGCTTCAAAAGTTCGTGATCTCCTATGGGGTCGATAGTATGGCAGAAAATAATGTAGATCCGCTTGACCAACCCTTTCAACGCAGCGAGCTCGTGGACGTTCGACAGACTGATCCCGTCGCGACCCAACGATACGTCCGCTTCATCACCGTGGCAGTTGATTACGAGATTGTGCAAGAATCCACAGCTCGTTTGTTCGGCTTTCTCAACTACCGAAGACACTATTTTACTCAGTGTAATATGGCGTGCGATTTTCCAATCGCTCCAGCAGTTTGAGAGGTCAGGCACTTCATAGTTCAGTGCCATCGATGGCTGATCTAACAAAGTATTGACGTCCGGCTTCGGATGTTCTACCTGTACTGATTGTTGCGATCCCATATCTAGAGGTGCAAGATTATTTTAGCTCCAGAAACTTGAACAAAATAATTCGATGAAGCGTACTAGCTCGGAGTGAAACCTGTGGCGGGTACGGTCAGCTAAAACTGCATGCATGCACACCTTGATCAGTCAAAAGCGAGTCGCATCTACTCCGAGCAGTTTATGTGAGTTTGATATTTAAAAGTGCAAATCAAACAATAGATACTGGTAGAAAGCGCGGCAGGCAATGGCTAAAAAGTTGTTTCATTGATAAACAAAGTTAAATTACTGGCCCCACAATCTTTTTAAATATTTAAAAACGCAAAGCAAACAGCTGATACGAAGACTGGTTAAAAAGTTCTTTCATTAACCAAACACAGGTAACTGACCCCTCTCTACGTTCAGTATTTAAAAGCGAAAATTAAACATTTAATAGTTACCGGGACAAACAATGGTTAAAAAGTGGTTTCATTAACCAAACACAGGTAACTGACCCCTCTCTACGTTCAATATTTAAAAGCGAAAATCAAATAGTTAATATTTACCGTGACAAACAATGGATAAAAAGTTGTTTGATTAAAGAGCAACGGTAAGTTTCAGGATTTAGGTTTGTCTACTCTCCGTGTCTCCGT
>LRSR01008338.1:0-10524 GCA_001579985.1 Hypsibius dujardini
CTGTCTGTCTGTCTGTCTGTCTGTCAGCCTGTCAGCCTGTCAGCCTGTCTGTCTGTGTGTCTGTGTGTGTGTCTGTGTGTGTGTCTGTGTGTGTGTCTGTGTGTCTGTGTGTCTGTTTGGATGCCTGTTTGTCTGTCCGTCAGGAAGCGCTTATTCTTTCTCACCGGCCACGATGAGCTTCGGCTTAAAGAGCTTGGCGTTCTCCCGAAGACGCTCGTAGTCAATGATTCCCGTTTCGGAATCCACCTTGTACGGCATGCTCTCGAAAAAGATTGACGTCGCGGAGATTCGTTTCTTGTCGGTCATGAAGCCGTGCGTCAAGTGCCCGCCATCCGGCAAGTCCAGCCCCATAATTCGACCGTGCGGTTCCACCTGCACAACGCGACAGCAAGCAGACCCGAGAATCAGACCAAGATTGTCTCTCTGACAAAGGCTGAACTGATCACATTTTTCGAAGGGTTCGTCTAATCTTACCAAAGCGGTATAAACGGCGAAGTTGGCCGGCGATCCCGAATAGGGCTGCACGTTGACACCCCATTTCGTCGGGTCCAGATCGTACAGCTCCAGAGCACGCTTCTGGCACAGTAGCTCCACTTTATCGATGTTCTCCTGTCCGCCATAATATCTTCCGAAAGAGAGAAGAAAATTTCAAGCCATCAGCTTACTGACCAAAAGGCCGTCAATCAATCAATCAATCAATCAAATCAACCAATCAATCAATTCCATCAATCGATTTAATCAATCAATCAATCGATCATAAGCCATAAGTGAACAAACAAACTAATCAAGGAAGAGCAAATCAATCAACCAATCAATCAAAAGCTGATTCAACAAACCAAACTAATCAGGGCACAACAAATCAATCAATCAACCGATCAATTCAATGAAATCGATTCATTCAATCAATTAATCCATCGATTCAATCAATCGATCAATCAACTTAATCAATCAATCAATCTATCGAAAGCCCAGTGAACAAACAAGCTGATCAAGGCAGAGCAAATCAATCAATCAAGGACTCCAATTTGCAGCCAAACTACTGTCGCTTCTCATTTGACCGGCCAGCGAACCCGCACATAGTAGCTTTACCCCACCACGTTCTCATAAGGCCCATACATACCTGGAGCCTGGGTAGCCCTCGGAGTAGCGGTTCTGTAAAGCGGTGCAGAGCGCGTCCAACACCGCCCGGCTCGTCTGATTCTCCGAGGCGATCAGACTGATGGCGTTGGCCTGTTGCGCCTTCTCCGCGCGCATCAGCTGGTAGACCTCCGGGTCGACTTCCGTGATGGGGGCCAGCAGCGATGGATCCATGGTGGAGGAGAAATGCTTTGCGGATGATGGGGAGGACTGCAAAAATAGCGCAGCAACAGGTGAATTAAGCGACGAAGTCGCGGAGAAAAGCAGCCGGCGCGCGAGCATTTCACCGGCAGAAATGGGAAATCACAAGTCGAACTGATGGCACACTGTTGATACCGTTATCGGGGAAGAGATGGCTATCAGCTGTCTTTGACGTGGCAATATTTCCCACAAACAAATCAATCAATCAATCAATCAATCAATCAATCAGGCAAGCAAGCAAACTAACAGCGAGTCTGATTGGTTGATATGGATATGTTCACATCGTTGATTCGTTTAAATGCCTTTAACCACGCCTCCGACGAACTAATCAACAAATCCGTTTATTAAAGACGTTGATTGGCGGCTGTGAGCCAATTAAATATTAGTAGAACGGGTGATTGGTCAGTAAGCAAAGCCACGCCTTTTAAACGTACCAGGGAAACCGCCAAATGGAAACCACCTTAAATTCCGTTACTTCGATAAAAATGGCAGCCAATAAAGGTTAAAACAAATTTTGAAGAGGCCGTGAGTTTGCGGAATTCAAAGGAAATGATCGAGGTTAAAGTTGAGGCACTTTACAATGGGAAATTTCAAATCAAAAGCACGGCTTACGTCGATTCCGTTTTTGGCCGTGTGATTTTCATCGCTGCCAGGTAAAATGATCGCGTCGCCCGCAGCGTCCGTTTTATTCTCCGGCAGTGTAGGCATTCTGACCAGAAAATTCCTTCGAGCCAAATGAAATTAACAGCCGAAAAAGTGAGCCGAAAATTCAATTATTTTCTTTGTTGTGAAATAAGGCATGTGCATTGCGCGCCATAAATTGCGTGCGGGCTGTGCAATGTGCAATCCCAAATTCTTTCTCTTTTAACAGTTTGCATAACGGCGTTTCAAATTTTTTGAAAAATGCGAAAAAACTTAAAAAAAATGTGACTAGTCATGAAGGCCAGACATAGTTTTTTTCTGGCATTGGACGATGAATATGAAAATATGCACACTGCAACGTGCGCAGTGCAGATTAGTGCGAAATTGTTTGTCCCTAAGGGCGCACCATGCCTTGGTGACCCGTACGGAACAGATCGAAATCAGCTGATTTTCAGTCTTCGACTTTCTCAGGTTTTTCTTTGCTTCTCCTTCAGGTTTGGCTGCGACTCTTCACATGCAGCCTTCGTTCCGATGATCCGACATCATGACCATCGACTTCGATGACGTCCTTCGTGACATCGGTCAATATGGGAGATACCAGAAAATCATCATGTGGAGTTGCCTCTTTCCGCTCTGCATTCCTAGGTACGTTCCCTTACTTGATTGATTGATTGATTTACAAAGTATCACTTTACAGCGGAATCCACTGGTTTAACCAGATTTTCATGCAAGGCATCCCCGAACACCGCTGTTTCATCCCCGAAATGGATAGCCCAGATCGAGATCTATCGAATCTCACGTTGGGCGAGTTTATTCCATGGGAGGAGCAGATCGACGGCAGCCGAGAACTCAGTGGATGTGAGATGCTCGCTAAAACGTCCTCGACGAATTCCACCCCGAATTCATCCGCACTCCGCTCGACCCGCGCAGCACCGTATGAAAACAATATTCCCTGTCAGTTTGGATGGAAGTACGATGAGAAACACTACACGAAGACGGTTGTGACGGATTGGAATTTAGTCTGCGACTACGCACTCGTTCCCACGGTTGCCTTCGCCATCTTTGGAGTCGGCAACCTCGTCGGGGTATTCTTCTTCGGATACGTTTCCGACCGCTTTGGACGGAAGAAGGCGTCGTTTTGCCTGCTAGCCGTGCAGACGGTGTTCGGCGTGCTCAGCGCGGTAGCGCCCAACATCGCTTCATGGATGGTTTTCCGGTATAGTTTTCCAGCCAGTACAGCAATCAATCAATCAATCAATCAACCTAATACAGCAATCAATCAATCAACCAACCCACTCAATACAGCAATCAATCAATCAACCCATTACAACAATGAGCAATGGGTTAATTTTTTTGGGCGTGTATTTTGCGTGCTCAGTGTTTGTTTTCCAATCGATTATCCTTATGAAAAACATGCTTAATCTGCGCTTTAATTTCTGGTTCTCTGTTTAACCTGGCATCTCTGTTTAACCTGGCATGCTTTTATGTGCGCTACACGCATGGCCACAAGTTTGGGTGGCAAACTTTAAGCCAAAAAGGGTGGTCCGAGTTCGAGCCGAATTAAGTTACCGCGCTCACGCGCTCTTGACCACAGCTGACCATGCAGCCTTTTTCTCGATTGATCGATTGATTGAACTTGTTTATTTTGGTGGAATTTAGAGCAGCTGGCTCAATCTCGTTTTTCCACTGGGCCGGGCATTAAATCAAAGGTTCAAGGGAATGCAGTGACAAGCTGTAGCCAAGAGTGGCTCAAACTCAGACCACCCTGATGGCTCAAACTCAGACCACTCTGATGGCTCGAACTCGGACTACCTTGATGGCTCGAAGTCGGACCACCCTGATGGCTCAAACTCAGACCACCCTGATGGCTCGAACTCGGACCACCTTGATGGCTCGAAGTCGGACCACCCTGATGGCTCGAACTCGGACCAAGCTGATGGCTCAAACTCGGACCATCCAAAATTGTGACCATTTGTGTAGGTTTATGGTCGGAACGACAATCCCCGCTTCCTACACCATCGGCTTCGTGATGGTTGTGGAACTGGTCGGACCGGAAAGGCGCGCCTTCGCCACCGTCATCTCCAACTTCTTCTGCGGCATTGGATTCGTGTCGTGCGCCGGCCTCGCCTACCTCATCCGGGACTGGCGGTACTTCGCCTTGTCGACGTCGCTGCCGTTCGCCCTCTTCTTCCTCGTCTTTCTCTTCATCCCGGAATCTCCTCGGTGGCTGCTGTCGGTCGGGAAGTTCGCAGAAGCTGAACGAATCATCCGCAAAATTGCTGGGGCGAATGGAGTAGTTTTGCCGGTGAATTACATGGAGACATTAAAAATGCAGAGTGATAAGAAGGAAGAAATGGCCGCAATGACATCCGGAGAGCAGCAGGAACCTTTGCGGCAGCTCACAAATGAACCGAGCTTCCGCGATCTGTTTGCCACTCCGGGAATTCGCAAGTCTATAATTTTTCTCTCGGTACTGGTGATTCTGTCTGCCTGTCTGTCTGCCTGCCTATTTGCCTGTCTGCCTGCCTGTGCCTGCCTGCCTGCCTGTCTATTGTCTGTCTGTCTGTATGTCTGTCTGTCTGTCTGTCTGTCTGTCTGTCTGTCTGTCTGTTGTCTGTGCCTTCCATCCATCTTGACCAGGACTTGCATTCGTTGCAGGTCATCTGGCTGATGATTGCGATCGCCTACAACGGCATGAATTACTACTCGCCCGAGGTCGGGCCTAACCCTTACCTTTCCTACGCCCTGACCACCCTCACCGAACTGCCCGCCAACTTTGCTGTCTGGCCCCTCGTCCAACACTGGGGTCGCCGCTGGACGCTGATCACCTCCATGATCCTCGGCGGTGTCTGCTGCATCACCACCATCTTCGTGCCGCGCTCCGAGGCGTACTCCGACACAGTGATGCTGGCCTGCCTCCTCATCGGGAAGTTCTGCTCGACCTGCGCCGACATCGTCATCTACCTCTACAGCGGAGAGCTCCTGCCGACCGCGCTACGCAGCCTCGGCATCGGCGTCGTCTCCACCATGGGCATGCTCGGTTATATTGTCGTGCCGTTTGTGCTGGCGTCCGGGCGCCTCGGGCCGGCGTACCGGACCATCCCGTTGGTGGCGATCGGGGCACTGATGGTGTTGGGCGCCTTGACGAATCTCTTCCTCCCGGAGACGCTCCACCGGAAACTGCCCGAGTCGGTGGAGGAGTGCGAGGAGCAGTACCGGGCGCTGCGCTTGCGGCATTACGTGGTGTGCTGTGTGGAGAAGCCGACGGTGGAGGATCGCCGAGGCCCCGAAGCAGCTGATCAAGATGCGGAGGAGTTGGAGAATCTCAAATCGGTGGAGAGCTCTTCGAGACTTGTGTGATTCGTTGTTTGAGTTTTATCTGTGTTTGTTTCTCCTCGTTTTGGATCTGATTGGGGCTGCCTAATGTTAACCGGTGGAGACCCGGTGATGACGCTACTACTGGAGTTGATCTCAAAGAAGAGATTCAAAAACGAAAGTGCACCGGCAGTGCGCACGTGCTGCGCACCGGCAGGGCGCACGTGCTGCGCACCGGCAGGGCGCACGTGCTGCGCACCGGCAGGGCGCACGTGCTGCGCACTGGGAGTGCGCTTGTGCATGTGCAATATCAACGTGCCTGGCAGAATCAGCGGGGAAAGAAGACCCTCTTGAGCTTGACTCTAGTCTGATACGGCGAGGAGACCAGAGAAGTGTAGGATAAGTGGGAGCCAGCAATGGCGCGAGTGAACCACTTCTGTACTGCCGCGTTAGCTTCGCGCAGTAGAAGTAGACCCACCGTACACTAAGACCTATAGGTCCGCGTATCAGCTTACGTGCACTATGGGCTAACGCGGCAGTACTTTCATTCTTTCTATATTAATCCAGTAATGCGGAATTTGGTTGCTTCAGTAGCTTAATTTTATCTTCCGAGGCAGTAATCCGGGACATCGTCCCTCCCCAACTCCTGCCGCTCTTCCTCATGGTCGTCGGCTCTCGAATCTCGGAACCAAGCATCGAAGGTGGCGTAGTACCCCGCCATGCGAATTTCCGTCGCCTTGACTGCCTCCCAGGAGAACCTCTCCATCTGGCAGCGTTTAATGAGATCCAAATAGGCCACCTGTTTCAACACACCTTCCATGACGGCGCTGGGCAACTTGTTCAAACTCCGCGGCAAACACGTGCCGTCCTCGTTTAGAAACTGATGGGGCGTGAAGTCAGCCTCCCGAAAGCGCTGAAAACACAACGCACTCCCCTTATACCGCTGCCGGAATTCCTGCATGGTCAACGGTCGGATTAGTGCCGCCTTCCGTCGCTCCTCCAGATGTCGCCTTGCCGCGTCCCTCCGCCCACTCCCTGCCAGATTCATTTCGCCCCGCACCACATCGTAGTGGTTGCGCACGAAGATGCCGTACTGCTGCAGTAGGTCGTCGCGGTCGCTGTCGAAGTCACAGACGACCTTGTGGACCGTTTCGTCCTCCAGAATCGGACGGAGGAGTGCGAGGACGTGGGCGAGCGGAATTCTGAGGCAGTCGAAAACGAAAATGAAGTGTCGCGTAGCCAGAATGAGGCAGGCGCGGTGTCGGAGTGGACTCTTGACGGTGCAAGATAGAGCGGAATTGGCAGTTGCGTTGGCGACGGTGGCGCCGCTTAACGTCCCGGCGACGGTGGCGCCGCTTAACGTCCCGGCGATGGTGGCGTCGCTTAACGTCCCGGCGACGGGGGCGCCGCCTAACGTCCCGGCGACGGTGGCGCAGCTTAACGTCCAGGCGATGGTGGCGTCGCTTAACGTACCGGCGACGGTGGCGCCGCTTAACGTCCCGGCGATGGTGGCGTCGCTTAACGTACAGGCGATGGTGGCGCCGCCGGACGTCCCGGTGGTGCCGGGTCGCTCTTCTGGCCTGCCGACATCCCAGCAGGTCTTCTTACTTGCTGAGGGTGCTAGTAGTGAAGTGGTAAGTTCCATCCGAGCTGTGAAAAATAAAACTTGCAAGCAACATGGAATTCTCATTCTCACTTGGAGACGTTATTAATAGGAGGAGCCTCTAAACAGAATGCCTCTAAAGAAACGCGGAAACAATTTGTACTCGATAAATTTCTCACAACGATGCATCTGCACCCAGCAGTGCTGAAAACAGAAGTTCCTCTAAACACCACCCACACTGCAACAACGAAAACGCCTCGCTCGAAGATGATCCAATCAAGCAATCAATTCGTCGTAAGGTAAAACTCTGGCCAATCAATCAATCCAGCCATCAATCACACGCAGTTCGCAATCAATTAATCAATCAATCGCACTGGAGGAGTGCTAAATATGAAATCGTATAAGAAGAGAAATATTTTGTTCTAAATCCAGTTTCATCATCGATATCTTCGTTCTCTATCCAAATCTAAAACTTCGAGTCTGTGCAATTATTTTCCGAATTATTCAGTCGAAGATGCCAATGCCACTCATTCTGCCGGGGGGGGGTTCGCTTTAAAACAAATCAACGCAAACATAAATAAATCAATTTATTTATATATTATATTTATTGAAAGGAAAACGTCATGCTCTGAAGCATATTTATAATAAAATTTGGGAAAATTGAAAAACAAATCACTGCATGGAAGGACACTCACCACACGCGCCACGAGCAGCGGAGGCGGAGTTGGCGGAAGCGGAGGCGGAGTTGGCGGAAGCGGAGGCAGAGTTGGCGGAGGCGGAGTTGGCGGAAGCGGAGGCGGAGTTGGCGGAAGCGGAGGCAGAGTTGGCGGAAGCGGAGTTGGCGGCGGCGGCGGAAGCGGAGTTGGCGGCGGCGGCGGAAGCGGAGTTGGCGGCGGAAGCGGAGGCGGAGCGGGACTGTTTCCGCATTTTCTCCCATTCCCTCCGCGCGCGTTTCTCCGTGATCCCGTCCAGATAGTCAAATCCCCGGCCTTTCCCCAGATCCTCCAGCAGGGTCGTCTCCTTTTCCACCCTCCTCTCCGGCTGCTCCCGCGGCTGCATGGTACTGAGAAAGCGATCCAGGACGAGGGAGATGGTCTTCTGGGTCCGCAGGTACGCCATCACTTTGCCGAGGCTAGCTGTCAAGTCTGAAAACAAAACATGGCTCCTTTAGTACCTAATTTCTTGGCTTTAGCTTTTTCTAGTTGACTAAAAAACATATGAGCACATGACAATCAAGCAGACACGATTGCCTGCTTGAATGATTAATTGATTGATTGTATGCTTGATTGATTGATTGTCTGCTGGGCTGATTGATTGATTGACTGCCTGCTAGATTGATTGATTGATTGCTTGATTGATTGATTTGAGTATGCAGCAAACTTTGATTTTCCTCTCATCAAACTGTTTAACGCGACTGCAATTTTCCCCCACCCCTTTGCATCCCTTTCCATTGGTTGGCAGAATGTGGTCGGGGCTACAACTCACGGGGTTCATCGAAAATGATAAACAGATGAGGGTACTCCAGGGCGGCCGGAAGTTCCTGCTGCGGATCGAGCATCTCCACAACGAGATCATCCGTCAGCTCCTCCACGGCCCGTAACAGCGGACGGAGGGGACGAAATTGTAAGGACGTGTGCGAGGGATTCACGGACGCCTGCAGGAGCGCGAAATCTCGCGTGAGGCTGCGCAACGGATCCGATTGCGAATTTTTCGGATCGAATTTGTTTTTCGAGTTTTCTTCTTCCTGCTCTTCTCCGTTGTTCGCTTCCACTCCGTTGGCTTTCCTCATATCCGGGTCGTAGACTCGTCGGCTGTAGAGATGCTGGTCGGGGTCAGGCGGAGTAGTGGCCATCTTGTGCGCGAGAAACGCCGAAGGAAGAGGAAGGAGAAAGAAGAAATGAAGAAATGAATTCGAAGAAAATTTTTTGGTTTGGCGGAATGAACTTGAGCTGCAGTGAAAACCGTGGAACAGGTATTTACCGCCGTTAATCGGAACGAGTAAAAGGACGTAAAGGGAGACTGTACCGGCTAACGGACGGAATTGGGCCCAAGCCGATTTACGCACACGTTTGGCAGTCAAAGATTTCATCGGCTTTGTTTATGTTTTCAGTCAGCTGTTCCCTAAATTGAAGCACGCTTAAAACAGAGAGATTACGCATTCATTGACCAGGAAGAAAAACGGATAAACGGCCGAACTCGTGAAAGTAAAGAAGCGTGCAGCCAAGTTAAATGTTCTTCAATCAACAGGTACACACGTAGTAAAAATATGGCGTTGACCGAATTAAGCACTTCAACTCGGGGGCTGTGTTTGACAGCCATGCAACGAATGTAACTGCTTAACTCAGTTCAATATGCACAGGCGGACAGAATGCTTGGCTGACCCGAATCAAACCGTTTCACTCGTTGAATGCATTCCTTAAATGCTTACATGCACTGACCGAGTTAAATAGCTTAATTCGGTCAGCCAATCATTCTGCTCATTTGTGGCTGTATGTATTGTTCGAATGCTTGATTGCTTGCATTGACTTCACTGGAAGAAGTGTTACTGTTGCTATCGCCCTGTTGATTGATTGATTGATTGATTGATTGATTGATTGATTGATTGCTTGATTGATTGATTGCTTGATTGATCGATTGATTGATTGATTTGGGTGCTGCTCAATTGGCAGTGATTTGATTTGATCGATCGATCCCTTGATTGTTGTATTGATTTCTTTCTACAGATATCAATGCTGATAAGATTTTTTTTCAGAAACATTTGATTCCGATGAGATCCACGTGCACCCTACGCGCCTTAAGCGTGATCCGATCAAAAATGGCCGATCATTTGAACCCTTCCGACAATGGTGCCTCGCATTTCTCGCGGACAGGCAGTGAAGCTTCTGTAGACGCATCCTTGAGTTCGGGTAAGTCGTGGGTAAACGAATATTGGCAAAATTTGAAGACATTTACAAAGCGCTGTTATTCATAGGCTTGACAGTAGTGGTTGATTGTTTGATTTACCGATGATTTAGCAGAAGGCTTTAAAAGCGGTTGATTGATTCGTTGATTTGCGACAGGAGGACAAATTTTGCAGGCTTAGAGCTACTGATTGATTAAATTGATTGAATTGATTGAATTGATTGAATTGATTGATTGATTGATTGATTGATTGATTGATTGATTGAATTGATTCGAAGAGTTATTATCACAATCTCGGTCCATTTAATTGTTTCGTGGGACGTTAAATAAATTGGAATTTGATTAATTTCTTGATTCTTTCGCGGTAAGTATCCTTGTTTTGTATTTCTCGTGCTAGGAGCGACGAATAGGAACACTGGCAAGAGAGCAGCTGCCGGAGGGAAACCTTCACATCAGCCGAACTATTTCATCGCTGTTCCGGTCTCAAATCCCGGCATCCATGAAGCCGCGTCTACCGTTCACCAGGGAATCTTAGAAAAGAATGCCGCGTTACAGCCGGCCATGGTGTCAATAGCCAAGTCTCACATCACACTCATGGTTTTACGACTGGACGGCGATGAAGACATTGCTAAGTACGTCATACAGACAGAGAGACAGTCAGACAGACAGACAGACAGACAGACAGACAGGCAGACAGACAGACAGACAGACAGACAGACAGACAG
>LRSR01008343.1:0-17321 GCA_001579985.1 Hypsibius dujardini
TTCGGAGCCAATTCCCCCCTCGGAGGTGGGGCGCAGAGTCCGTTCGGTAACATGGGGGCCCTCGGTGCGATGGGCGGCAATCGCGGCGGCAGCCCGTTCGGCGGAATGGGCGGCGCTGGCGGGATGGGCGGAATGGGTGGCGGCGCAATGGGCGGGGGACTGAGCAGCTTGGGCGGTGCGTTCAGCGGACTCGGCGGTGGAGTGGGCGGTGGATTCGGCGGCGGAATGGGCGGAGCTCCGGCCGGCGGGAACCCCTTTGGAGGAGCCGGTGCGGCCAGTCCGTTCGGCGGAATGGGCAGTGGAGCCGGTGGCAGCCCTTTCAGTGGGATGGGTGGAGGAAGCCCCTTCGGAGGTATGGGCGGAGGCGGGGGCGGAGCCAACCCGTCGGCGTTCAGCGGTCTCGGCGGAATGGGCGGAGCGGGAGGCCAGAGTCCGTTCGGTGGGATGGGCGGACCGGGTGGAATGGGTCAGAACCCCTTCGGAGGGATCGGTGGAGGAGGCGGACAGTTCGGTGGGGCCCCCGGTGGTGGGGGTGGGGCGAACCCGCAAGCCTTCAGCATGCCGATGGGCGGCGCCGGCGGTCAGAGTCCCTTCGGAGGGATGGGCGGAGGAGCCAGCGGCGGTCAAAATTCGTTCGGCGGAATGGGCGGAGTTCCGACCATCCCACCGGGCGGCATGGGCAACATGATGGGAGGCGGCATGGGCGGCATGGGCGGTGGGAACCCGTTCGGCACCGGAATGGGCAGTAATCCGTTTGGAGGAATGGGCGGTGGCGGCGGAGGAGGCGCTAACCCAACACCGTTCAGCGGCCTCGGTCTCCAACCCGGTGGTGGAGCAGGTCAACCCGGTGGCGGTTACGGTCCGTTCGGTGGCGGTCAGTCCGGCTACGGACCCTACGGAAACGGTATCGCCGGTGAGTACAGTAACAGTTGCTCAGTACATCTGTAAAGGAATCGATGGATAGATCGTTCATTCAATCAATCAATCAAGCCTTTATTTACAATGTCGTTCAACAAGGTCTCAACTTGCAAGATCTGAATATTGTCGCTCTTCGAGAACGTACCTTACTGTACCATACCAGAGTAAATATGAATATGATTAGATAGACGATAAATATAACCAGTGCAGTAATTATAAATTTTAATATACTATCTACATAATAAAAAATAACGTGTAAATAGATGTACATGCGCGTGATCTAAATATAAATCTTTGATATGCTACTATTATTGTATCTGTGCAAGGAATTATAGAATAGACGGTTAATTGTATTACTTTTTAGGTGGACAAAACCCTTCCCCCATGATGGGTAACATCCCCGGACAGGGCGGACAGGGAGGCGTCAGCAACCCCTTCGGCGGACCGACTGGAGGCGCAAACATCAACATCCCCGACATGAGCAGCATGGGCGGCGGCATGGGCGGCGGTATGGGCGGTATGGGCGGTATGGGCGGTATGGGCGGTATGGGCCTCGGCGGGATGGGTGGCGGCAACGGGATGATGGGACCGCAGGGTTTCGGGGGCAACCAGATGATGGGACCGTCGCAAAACTTTGGTATACCGAAAGACGGCTTCAACGGAGACATGTTCCGTGGATCAAGTAGATAACGACCTAAAGCTGGTCTCTTTTTACGTTAAACGAGACACCGAATTAACACTTGTACTTTTTTTTCCGTTAGACTCCATTCCTCAGCCCCCGCAGGTCCCCCCGCAAGATGGCATGGGACAGCAGCAGCAGCAACAGAACAGCGACGCTTCTAACAATGATGATAGACCAGTATTCCCCGCCGGACCGAGCACCACGACCGATGCGTCGACCAGCACGTCGACTGCGGACTCCACAACTGCGGAGACCAAGGTAGAGGGCAACATCTTGACCCACTGAGACAACCGAGGTTTCAGGTGATGATAGATATATAAGTGGCAAATATAATGCAGACACTAGGTCACCGGCTCGTATTAAGACGCTGCGAAAGTCTGTTTATCGGACTGACTGCATGACAGGCTACCTATCTGTCCTCTACCTATCTGTCTGTCTGTCGGTCTATATGTCTGTCTGCCTGTCTGTATGTCTCTTTGTCTGCCTCTATATGTTTGTCTGTCGGTCTATATGTCTGTCTGTCTGTCTGTGTGCCTGTCTGTCTGTCTGTCTGTCTATCTGACTGGCTGTCTCTCTGTCCATGTGTCTATTTTTATATAATTCTAACGCTTGTTCGTGTTTCTGTTTCAGATTCAGGCAGTATAGGCCGGCGTTCTTGCCCAGCGGATTGATGATGAACCGCAATTCGCGTTTTCTTCATTGTTGACTTGAAACCAAACGTTTCGTGCGTGTACTTATCTGCAGTGTATAAACAACGGTTCCGCACTCTTTTCTCCTACACTCTCTCCTTTTTTTGTTGAATCTGTGACTTGCTCCTCAATCTCAGCTGCCGTTCTCTCGTATACCACGAGGCGGCGTCTTGTTATTCGGCTTTCTTTCTGCGTTGATTAACGATTAATACGACGGAAGCGAGCTTAAGCACTTGCACACTCAAAAAATAAAAACTCTCAAACTGCACCGTTGCCTGTGTGAATCTTCATATCAACCAGGATGACTATACAGTACAGTACTGTATTTCCGCGATAGATAGCGACAGCGTACGAGCTGTGCAACGTTTAATCGGCCACGCGGCGCTTGTGCTGGGTGTGCGGCTCACAGAACCCGTGCACACGTTCCATTACAGTACGACTGTCGCTATCTATCGCGGAAATACAGTACTCGTTCTTTTACATGTAATCAAACCGAAGTTTAAAGAGCTCTCGCTTGATACCACTCCAAAAGGTATGAAAACGGTCATGATAATAGTGGCGGCGATGGTGTGAGATCGTTGTCGAACCGAAATGGAGAAGGGAATCGTTCAAGCCGCGACTTGCTCCGGGTATACGATGGGAAAGGTTTCGGGATCGCGAGAGGGATGATCGCCGATCTTGAGTTTTCCTGAAACCATGATGGATAAATTAGTTTAGTACTTAAAATTTTTGTATGTGTGTCTGTCCGTCGGTGAGTCCGTCTGTCTTCTGTCAGTCAGTCTGTCTATCTGTCTGGCTGACTGCTTGTTTGTCTGTCTGTTTGCTTGCCTGTATGTTTGTTTGTCTGTCTGATTGCACGTCTGTCTGCTTGTCTGTCTGTCTGTCTGTCTGTCTGCCTGTCTGTCTGCCTTACTGCGTGCTTGCATGTCTATCTTTCTGCTTATCTGTATGTCTTCCCGTCTGCCTAGCTGCACTTTTCCCCTCTGCCCACCTATATGAATACCCAGGCTAATAATCGTCTAACAGTAATAAATTCCTTGTCACCAGCTCTCTTTGCATTCAGATGTGTTTATCAAGCTGTAATCGGCCAAGTCTTCCGCTGAGTAAACACCCGGCTACAATTGCAGTCCGTCGTTTCGTAAAACTCCATCAAGAATTACCTGTGATACTGGGGCAAATCGGCCAGAGTCTCGCAACGAATCGGATATCATCCCCGAACCAGGTTGTCACGAAGCAGCGCTGTTTATGCCCGGTGGCATTGCCGTTGCAAGCCATCAGGGTGCGTTGGTTGTAGATGACCACATCGCCGGGTGACAGATTCCACTCCGTCACCATTGCGTCCTTCATCTTGCGGATGTCGGGAACGCGCTCGCACTCGCTGGTGCGGATTTCACCGGAAGTCATGTAGTCTGGGTCGAAGGAGCTCGGGTAGTAGGACTTGCCCCAGAGATGGGAGCCCAGAACGAATTTCGGCGTCGTCTCCAGCGGCACCGGATCGACCGGAACGAACACTGTGCAGGCCTGGAAGATAAACAAACACCCTCAAAATAGATTCGAGTCATGCGCGAGGCATCTGTCTCGCGTCATGTTTTATCAGTCGCATACTAGAATACTGTATGTAATACACGAAAACTACCCAAAGAAACGAATTTGATTATTTTTGATTTTATTAGCAATTCAGGTACAGTGGTAAACGAAATTCCTTTCCCTAACAAAATCAAAATTCATCGGACAACGAGCGCCACCTATCGAACAAAGCCGGAAGTATAATTCTGCCGTAAATTACTGAATTTGTTTTATCGAATAAAATTATCTATTATTATTCTATTTTATTTAAGATAAATCTAAATCTCGTTTTAGGTTTTATTCAAAATCAAAAACCTTATTTAAAGAACACCAGCATTCAATTCAATCGAGCACTTTGACAATACACATTAGCTCGCAGTAAATTCACCAAATCAATCAACCAAATCACCAAATCAATCAACCGCCTGCTCATTTGAAATTATGAGCTCATCACGAGCTCAACTCATCAATCAATCAAGCCGGCAGTTGATTGCTTGATGAGTTGAATTCACGGTTACCGTTTTAGCCCGTTGAACTCTTTTCGCATGAGTCTCACACTGACCCACCTGCTGTCCACTGACACTGACTCACCTGCTGTCCACTGAACGGATAGTTGCTCATCTCCTCCTGGAACGGTGCCAGCTGATTATCCCCGGGATCCTTCACGCAGATCTTATCGTGATATAGCGTCACGGTCCGGCTCGCCATCAATTCAGCGACAATCTTGGCGATGGGTGAGTTGAAAACCACCTCTCGAATCGTCTCCTGCCGCTTCCAATTCCCGTAGTCCACCAGCAGTTCCCCGTTGCCGGAGCGGTAAGGGCTGTGCTGCACCAAGCGCGAAGGCTCCTTGAAGACGGCGTCCGCCGCGTCCGCCGCTTTGGCCAGCCATTCCTCCCCCAAAAAGCCCCGTATGCAAATAGCGCCGTTGCGCTCGTATTCCTTCTTCAAACTGGCAATATCAATCAGCGTGATATCCATAATGGCGGGATAAGAGATGTCCTAAAAGAGCAAGCCACAACAGAAAAAGAAAACAATTAACCAGGTGTGATAGAAATCAATCACGTCCCAATGCGCTGCATTGCGGAATACCACTGATTTCTATTGCGACAGTGTCATTTCAAATTTCACTGTCAAGGTGTATCGGTTCAATTCAACAAACCATCAGGTGGCGCTGCAGCTTTTTATTGCAGCGATAAATCTTTCGGACTGCGGTGTTTAAAATTAAAATCCTCTTCTGATGTGAGTGAAATTTATAGCTAATATACTGTAAATCGTGTTGATAAACACGAGCAAAATTTTGAGTAGATTGCGGTGTGTTTTAATGTCACACAAGATTAGCGGGGGAAGTTGCACGCCTGCGGACTGGGTGGAGGGGAAATCGATAAGCACAGATGGCTTTTACGCGAAAACGACTGGCAAATCCAGCAACCCAGGAAACCCTGCTCCGCTCGAGTGGATCCGCTTACCTCTGCGTTGTGTGTTGCGAGATAAAAACGGAGCCTCTGTATCCCGGTGAAGCTTAGAAGCTAACCGAGAGGGATAGAATCGATAATGTTCTCAGCACGTACGACTGTAAAAAGGGTCCCGAGTTCAGAGGGCCCGGCAAATTACGGGGGAGACAAAGCCCACGGGTTCGTAGGGATTACTCTTAAAGGTAGAGGAATGTGCTATCAAATACGAAGCGATGAAAGATGAAACAGCTGGCAAGGGCGCGAGACGCGCGCGACCGGGGCTAATTCCTCCGTCTGACTCTCTCTGGCTGATGCAATACGATCTATTCAGCGCCACTGACGAGGCAATATTTCTGTCAAATCGCACTAATGTTGCCGGTGTGAATCATCACATCGCACGCATCACACATTCACTACGGGCGCTCCACAGCCACACTGGCAGCTCGTGCAAAATGAGTGGTCTGTGGTAGAATACTCGTACCAGTAATCAGGAGGCGTTCTCATATTACCAATGATAAGATTGAAAGAAGTACCGTCTTCGACGAAACATTCCGATAGGTTACCTTTCGAGATTATATTTAATTTACTGACAACTGCACACGGACAGACAAACAGACAGGCAGACAGACAGGCAGACAGACAGGCTAATAGACAGACAGACAGACAGACAGACAGACAGACAGACAGACAGACAGACAGACAGACAGACAAGCAGACAGACGGAAAGACGGACAGGCAGACAGACAGGCAGACACACCCACAGACAGACAGACACACACACACAGAAAGACAGACATACAAACAGACATGCAGACAATGTAACAGGCTTAATTGTCTGGTCTTATTCGCTAACCTGTTCAATTTAACTCAGCAAACCGCCGAATTTTCAGTGACGAGTTAATAATGGAGCAGTTTCCGGCACTCTTAATAGACAGATGCAAGCACGTTTCTTATTAAAACTTCGCTTTGCGGCCTCATTGTTTGAAACGTCAAAATGTCAGCGAATCAATAGTAACAAACAAAAAGCATAAATCTATGTAATGACACTGTCAAACCCATCAAGATGAACAGCTGACGCGGATACTGGTCTCTTCCGGCGGCTTCGCGTCATACTCAATTCGCCGACCCTTTGGCGTTTGCGAGCAGGACGGTCCCAAAATATGTGTCTTCGCCGCATCCTCATCCTGCACCGGCTCGTTAGCCTGACCTCCCTCGACGGCCTCATCGAATCCCGTCAAATCCGCATACTTCACCGAAGCGTCAAACGGCTTGCGAAGCGCCTGGAATACCCGCTGCACCTCCGTGAAATCTCCCACCTCCGCGTAGTCGATGGCGTTTTGGGCGATGAAATTCCGGAGTACAATCCGGGGGTTGGTGTTATCCATCATGGCAATTCGTGCAGCCTGAAACTCCTCCACCGTGCCATCAGTCGTGCACTCCAGCGCCAGTCGGTCCTTGTACCGCGTCAACCACGCCCGCCACAGCGTCCGGTCCTTTTCGCGTTTGGCCTCCTCCGTCAGGCCTTGCAGCGTACCGGCCTTCTCCGCCAAGGCGATTTCGCGGTCGATGGCTGATGCCTCCTTGCCGAGCATGGCCAGGAGATCAGGATTGCTCTGCTTCAACAGCAGCAGCATCTGCAGTTTGGATGGGTCCATCTGCGGCCGGAAGGCGGCTTTGTATTCGCGAGCACTGCAGCACTGCTCGAGGAGGTAGTCGCAGACCGAATCGAGGTCGAATTCCGACTGGAATCGGCTCAGGCAGCGGAAGGAATTGGTGAAGTCCGCACCGGTTTGGTACATGGTATCGAGGAAGTCTTCGAAGAGCTTTCTGTGAACGCGAGGACATTTAGTTAGCACATCAGCGCTAAATAACAAATGACGAACTGACAAGAAAACCCAGTCGTCAACCCTGTTTTACTAGAAAGAACTTGCTGTTGGCAAAGAAGTATAATTATATGCTTTGTTTGATCATAAAAGACTCAAATATGTACATATAACGTGCAACCTCTTTGCTTCTAAACAGTAGACGAAAATCTGGATTGCGTCCTTAGTTCGGTAACAAACCCGTTTATTCCATGAGCGAAAGTTGCCTTACCCATCATCGGGGTACACAATGTGAAGCCCGAACTTGAAGTGCATCAGTTTTGAGTATTCCTGCTCAAACTCCACATCGAATTCCTTCAAGGCATTAGTGGATTTCTCCAACGACAGTACCGGTATGAGAGCCTCGGCCAGCTTCCCGCAGTTCCACTTGCAAATCTCAGGTTGCCTGGAATAGGAGTACCGTCCGCCGTCGTCGGAGTTGTTGCATACGTGGTCTGGGTCGTACCGATCCATAAAGCCAAAGGGGCCGTAATCGAGAGTGACACCCACAATAGACCTGTTCAGGAATACAGAGAGAACATTCAGCCAAATCTCAAGGCGAAAAGAATGATTGTTGTGGTAATGGCAAGCGAATTTTTTGGACAGTACATGTTGTCGGTGTTCAAGACACCATGGCAAAAGCCAACGCACTGCCATCTGGCGACTAGAAGGGCCGTCCGCCTGACAACTTCCCGGAAAAATTGAAGGGCTCTTTCTTCCGGATCAGTGAATTGCTCCCAAATCTGTAAAACGACAAAACTCAAGTACAACAAAGAGATCAGACGGCAGAAGAATCAACCGAACCACAGCCAGACAGCCGGACGGACGGACAGACAGTGACACAGACAGACAGACAGACAGACAGACAGACAGACAGACAGACAGACAGACAGACAGGCAGACAGACAGACAGACAGACAGGCGAGGAACAGAACAATAATGCAAAAAACCACCATGAAGCGCGGCCTATTACGCACTTCTGGGTAGAATGTCTTGATAGTGTAGTCGACAAGGACCTTCAAGATGTCTGGCCTCCCGAAACTCGGTCCCCTACGACCAGTTTCATTGTCAATCCCCTTGAAGATTTCGAAGGACCCAAAGCGAATGAAAGTGGGCGCGATGCGGGAAATCACAGTACAGCGCTCCTGGATATTGTTTCCGGTGTAGAAAATGTCCCTCGTGACATAAGAGTCCGACGTTACACAAGAGCCGGAACGAGTGGTAGGAATGCCCAGATTGAACATAGCCTAACAAGCAAATCTTTTATGAAAAATTGAGTCGTATAACCTGCCGAAACCCCGTGGAGAGACGAAAGGGAATGATGGTTGAAAGTGCACTGTGTAATTGTACCTCACTGCAAAGAAATTCACGGACACTAGAGCGCAGAACTTTCCGACCGTCTGCTGTCCTGCTGAACGGTGTCTTTCCCGCCCCCTTCAACTGCAGCTCGCATCTTTCGCCGGCTTGATTGATCACCTCACCCAAATACCTAGAAAATAGATTACTGATATGTCGCGCCAGATAGTAAATGTTTAAATGCAGATTCTGAATTTAAATTCAAATGAGCACGTGACCAGCGTCTGATTCTAAATTAAATTACAAACGATATTTATTTTAAAATAAAAATGATGTTTTTGGTAATTTTCAATCACATTTGAACTAAAATCACTGCTGATTTAAATTATTACAAAGTTTACCTTAACCTAAATTAATTATCAACACATGACGGGGGGGAGTCTGATTGTAAATTAAACTGACAATTATTTAATTTAAAATATAGTCTGGTTTGGTCTATTTTAAATCATTATTTAATCTAAACGGCGCTGTGCCAGATGAACGTCCATGTCGTATTCATAAAACTTTCAATGAATCAATCAACCGACTAGGCAGTGCCTTTCAATCAAGAAATCACGTATCAGTCCGTTGCAAAGTTTCATAACCCAATCAGCCAATCAATGTATGAACTGTCCAATCAACTCACATTGCAGCTCCGTCTCCCAACTGGCCCGAAAAATATCCAAACTGAAATCCGCAATAACAGTGAGCCGCCGGCTCCGCTCCCGGCAGCACAGCACTCCCTGAGAAATACTTTGCGAAATCGCCCCTCCTACACTCCGACTCGGGCAGGTCCAACAGCGCCAACGCCTCAGGGGAATACGCGATGACACGCGGGTTTTTCACTGGCGCGGGAAGAACACGCGAAAAGCACGCATCCTTCACCTCCCGCACAAAGTTGGCCTGCTCCTTGTCCAGCGGAAGTGTTCTTAAGGCGAGATTGTCGAAATTTAAACTCTCCAACGAAGCCATGGCACGACTAGAGGAGGAGAATGATTCTACGGCGGTAAGAAATGGCTTCCAGAGACGAGTAAAAAATGTCCGTTTCATAAGTCTGGATTTGGAAGGGAAGTAAGACAAGAAAATGGAACACGTCGCTTACACATTCACAATTCTGCCCAAAACCTCGTACCTTGTTTTGACACCATCCGTTCAAAGTAACATCAGGGGGAAAAAACCCATCGGGAAAAAATTGAGGAATTTCCCATCGCATGCTAAAGAAGAGAATGGGATTTCTGCCCGCTGTACTGAAATCAGCTGTGCAATAAATGAGGGGGGCTGGGTATATAACACAAGTTCAGCGAATCCGCGGTAAGTGTCGTGGGGTTCGATGATTTATTTCACTGTTCGCATTAATTACATGACTCGGTTCGTTCAAATAACAATCTTGTTCGCGTAATTGACGGCGCGTTCTTGTTGATTCTGTGGCAGTTCAGGACATTTCGTATTCGGGAATCGAATCCGGATTTTTTTTAGGCTACAGCTATTTTACCCCTATTTGCTGTGTATGGGGCCAAATAGCACCCCGGCTATTTTACCCCTACCTGGGGTAAAATAGAATCCCGGCTATTTTACCCCTACCTGTATACGTCACTAGGGGCCCAATAGCATCCCGACTATTTTACCCCTACCTGGGGTAAAATAGAATCCCGACTATTTTACCCCTACCTGTATACGTCACTAGGGGCCAAATAGCACCCCGACTATTTTACCCCTACCTGTGTACGTTACTAGGGGCCCAATAGCACCCCGACTATTTTACCCCTACCTGTACACGTCACTAGGGGTCCAATAGCACCCCCGCTAATTTACCCCTACTTGGAATAAAATAGAACTTGGACTTCCGCAAAAGCGATACTGCACCAAGACAAGCAGAAAAAAAGACAGACAAACATAAACAAACAGACAGACTGACTGACCGACCGACCGACCGACCAACCGACCGACTGACAGACAGACAGACAGACAGGCAGGCAGAGAGACGGACGGATGGGCAGCTAGAAAGACATGCAGATAGACAGGTAAACAGGTCCGGCAGACAAAACAAACAGGCAGACAGTAATGAAAGCAGTCAGCCAGATAGACAGACAGACAGACAGACAGACAGACAGACAGACGAGCAATCCGGCAGACAGACAGACACGCCGGCACATGGAAAGACACACATGCCCAACGCGGCAAGTAGCAGCAGTAGCACCTACCGGAATGGCCGTTTCGTCCGACTGTCCCATCGCCCTATACTATCTGCTTTCCGGACTAAGCCTTATCTTACTCATAATAATACTGGGAAGAGGACGTTAATTGTTGGGATAATTTCCGGTTACTCTCATTCTTTCTTCTTACCAAACCTTTTTCGTAACTGCTTTTCTTAAACTCGGCTTAATTGCCTGTGGATCAGGCGGCTTACTAAATTGGTAGGCCAGCACCACCACAGAAACCAGTCGCCTCACTGTCCGGCCCCCCATTCAGCTGATTTTTTCTCAAGTGACACAGCCCGTGTACTAGTACTGAGAAAATCTAAGAATCGGTTCGGCTTTCCAGCACCCGGTTAAAATAGTTGGAAATTTTGACCAGATCGGTTACTGTTATATTCTACTTTGTTTGACTTTAGGGTAATGCAGCTTAATGAGTTAGTGGAAGCAGAAGAATTCACATTGAAGTTACTTAAACTACACATGGTATAGCTCTTACAAATAGTAGATGAATAACAATTCTTGTTCTCTAAAACGAGGCGTACTGCCGACAGGCATCGCAAGTTCAGTTTACAACATTACTGTTTCGGTTTTTCTTTTGGACGCAAATCTTGTGGTACGATTTGGTTTTGCATTCTAGACATTGCACTTGCAAGTAGCTACTGGAAAACGACGATTCAGACATAATGGATTACTTATGATATTGATAATAGTTACTCAATGGAATATCTAGTTGCGACATTCCCTCCTACTTAAGAAACATATTAAGAATATTACTAAAAGGGCGAGGATGAAGTCCGAAGAGTGATAATGTAAGATGACGTTACGAATGCAGCGCGCAGAAGCTGGGCTTAAAGGTTGGTCAGGACGGTACTTATGACGGCGAAAACCGCGTTTAGGTTCAGTAGTCTTACCGGAGATAGCTGAAAAGGCAATGCTCAAACTGCGGTAGAAAGCGGGTTTGTCAGCTTCGTCCAAAAAGGTGGATGCACGTGACGCAATTTCATCGATGATGTTCATTGGGTCTCCTTCAAGTCGAAAACGCAGGTTGGAGCGGACCCAGAGGCAAACATTGAACGCACGGTTGTTCTCGTCACCAAAATCATTAGGCATGTTGATGGAACCGTACGGAAATTAAAATTCAGGGGAAAGAAAACGTTGGTAAACGGTAGCAGACGGGACGGGAACCAGCAAGGCGGGTTGAACAGGCATGCCATTATCATCCACGATGAAGGAGTCGGGACCTGCTGAAAAGGGACTTGGAGAGCTCGAGATGGTAAATTTGCTAGGGTCTGGGTGAAGAGACAAAGAGAGAGTTGGCTTTGACCAACTTCGGTAGGGAGTCATTACTGTCCGAAACGAGCGGCGTCGAACAGTGGGCCATGATTGCTGGAGTGAAACAAAATATAATGAAACCCAAGAACAGATTAACGCAATGCAGAAAGTTTATATATGTGAAAAAAACCAGTCAAGGAGAAAGAACGTGAAATGCAGAAAATTCCCGAGGCCAATTTAGAAGAATCCGTATGTGACGAACAGGTGAATGAAGACAATCTTAGCAAAACAACAGAGAAAAGAGACAACATTGGACAGAGAGTCGCACATGCAATCTTTTCTCGGATTTTTGTTTCTTTTTCTTTTAATTCGGTTTGGGTAACACAATGGGCATCACTTCTTTTTTCTGACAAGCAAAATCGATTCTTTTCTTTTCTGTGTTCCCAAGTCTGATCCTGCCCAATTTTACATTTTCATTTGTTTTTTCATTTAGACCAGATTGCCTGTCTAATCAATTTCGGTAGGCTGAAATGAAACACAAAATACAACTTTGGTAATCATAATATATACTTACTTGGCCCGTGCTTATTTTTTGGCCAGAGGGTTGGTAATAGTTAAATTTTATTTTATTTTTAAGACAAGTTCAACATTTTCTGGCATTTCTTTTTTTCCTCCCCTTTTTTTAATTAATAATTTAATGTGGGTTGAACTGTCAGCGGTTAAGTCGAAAACAGAATACAATACACCCAAGCGGTTAGTTAAAAGGGAGAAGCCAGGCACAAAATGATAGATATACGATAACTTAAACCCATCACCGAAATCGGGCAAGATACACAAGACGGTACCAATTTCATAATAGTAGAGTGCGGTCAGGGAGACATGAGTGGGCGGGTGTCCAAAGGAGTAATTGCTAATGTTGATACAGGGCGCGGCCATAGAAAAGGACGAAATCCAGATGGCCGACGAAACGGATTGACGTGATGGTTGATGACCTCGTCCGTTGACTCATCAAAAAAGTGAGAGCGGCCTGGCACTGAAGAACTGTTACTGTAACCGGTGACGTTGAAAAACCATGACAGCAGGTTGACTAAAGGAAGTCAAAGGAATAACTTCAGTAAAGCAAATGACTTCATGTTCGGTAGGTTCATCAATACTTTGAGCAGCAGATTGGTAACGACTACGAGAGCGGCGAGACGTTAAGAAACGAAGCAGAACCAGTTTGGAGCGACAGCAGCGAGTCCAAGTGCAGCAACAGTAGACATGGCCGAGCAGTATAATAAAAGAGACCAAGCCAGTCGTAGCGTATTTGACTTACTGAAACAAGGTTAGGGTAGGAGAGGCAGACACGTCAGTCTTTGTAGTTTCAATAAACTCATGAACCGTGATCACCTGATTGGCCTCCAGTAAACCGCTGAGCTCTCCCAACATGGAATATAATTTGCGATGATCAGAATCAGCTATTCTACCCAAATAATTTTCAGCACGATCCACTTCGGTATCAAATTGAGAAAATAGTTGTACTGTTTCCAGATGATTTGTCAGCGCAATGAGTTGCCAACGAAACTGCAATACTCGTACCAATTTCCGTCAAAATTGACAATTGAGTCTTTTCAGAAACAAGGTAAATGATTACGTAATGTTTTGCGGTCCAGTTCGATAGTGCGATTGCCCCAGTCAGGTTGTTGACCACAGCGTTCAGTTTTTACGCCAAACTTAACATAAATCGGCAGACATTTTTTTATTAGACCAGAGGAGGAGGCGGCACGTACTGCGTGACACTCCGGTAAGCCAAGTTCATTAGCGGCCAGGATTTGATTGTGGTGAAAAAGAACAAATATTCGTTCGGTTTGGGCCATGTCAGTTACACAGTAGAGATAGGCCAAATCGTTGTGAATCAGATCAAAATAGTGAGAATTTTCATTCTTGTAATAGCCAAAATGCGCATTGATGAATCCAGCCCAGACGTGGTCACGTGGGGAAAATTGCTTGTTGTTCGCTGTGGGGTAGTTTTTTGGGCAAGTACTGGCTTGTACAATCCGGATACTTCCCTCAGTGATTTAGGCGTTGCGTCGTCCAAATCCCAACGGGCCTTGCTGTAGGTGACGAAAACGTTTGGTTGCCGTCAAGGGCGAAAGCTTAGAACCGCAGAGTAGTCGCTTAAGCCAGCTTGTAATCTGTTTGGGACGTTTTGTCACTGAGCCACATTTCGGTATTGTTGACTTCAATATCCTTAAACCCTTAAAGCAATGCCCAAAAAATGTCATAAGCGAAATCAACAACACCACAAACACCGGTACAGGAAAAAGCAAGCAAATTATTGTTTAATTTGCATGTTTCTTTGTTATGTAAATGGCTATTGTCGGCCACAAAGACATTTGGACCACTCCACTCAACGGTAGGGACGCGATTCATTGCAACAAACTTTCAACTGACTAAACATATTTCACTTCCAGTGTCAAGCACGCAGTCGGCTGGTATACCATTGGCCAAAATTATACAATTTAACGCACCAACAATATCAACAAGTGACACGCAATCAATAAACTGAATGAATTCTAACTATCGAGAGCTTCAGATAATGACTGCAGCGGCTCACGGTGTATTTCTCACTGATTTAACTACGTAACCGGTTAACCCAATTTGAACCGCCTGGGTCAGTTCGGAACTTTAACCGAGCCGCGTGGGTCAGGTTTAGAGATTTAACTGGGAAAAGCTAACCGGTTAAGCATCTGAACCGCGTAACAACCGAACCGAACCAAACCGCCTGCGTAATCGGCATCCCTATGGTACTAGTACTACCTCTTACAAGGAAATTACACCACTCTGGACGGCGAATTTCTTTATATCTATTTGCTGTTACCGATGCAATATGGCCTGTTCTCTTCGATTCCGTCGAGAAAATCGGCAGAAAACCAGAACTGCTATTTTAAAATAAATAAAAGCTGACTAGTGGTGGTATATAGAGGGCGCTGTCTATGTTACCGAACCATGTACTAATTGATTATTAAGTTACGTGAAGAGAAAAATGAATTTAGTCATACTCATATTTAACGGAGTTGATTGATCGTTCTATGCTCTCTCATCAGAGACAGTCGTTCAAATCATTGATTGATCTCTTCAAAATTGTAAAGTTGTCAAGACACATCGTATGCGTTCTGCCGTATTTTACCATAATTAAAGCTAACATTTCAGCAATCCATTTGCGAATCTCATTTTTTTCACGATCTAAAGCCTTAACGTTTAAAATGAACACTGTCGAAACTGAAATTGTGTATGAAAACGGTTTGCCACAAGATGTGTCTGTGACAGACGAAGACTTGCGTGAATTGGACGATAAAATGCTCGACACAAACGATCTGGGCAGCCTGGCTCCGTAATTGTCATCGCATGAAGTTTTTGAGGTTTCTCCCGACGCTGGAAATCTGGAGCGAGGATCTGGTTGGAATAATGCGCCCTCCTTAGACTACAAAAGGAAGGCCGTGGAGTATTGGAAATCCGGAAAAAAGAAACATCTTTCCGTCTCGTCTGTTCGCGTTAAATTCAAGTTGGTGAAGGGTGAAAAAATGTTGCGTACGTGAGTAGTGGGAAACTGGGGGTTCTGCCACATTTTACAAGTTTTGTAAAAACCCCTACAAACCTTGTAAAAACCCCTAAAATCTAGGTAAAACCAATACAAATTCAACCACCATTGTTTTTTTCATACTCTCCACTACTAGTACGACACAGTCGTACAAGTGCGACACTATGTGTTGCATACAATTCAAGGTGTTGCATTTAAGTTACTTAGTCGGGGCAATTTTCTCTCTCAAAAATATCTGCGCTTAATGCTACGAGAAACGTTTTATCTTTTTGCATCACTTGAAGTGAGCCGTTGTTTCAAGTGTGACAGCGCTGGTTTTAGTTCAGACAAACCACAAGGGGCATGTGCCATGTGTGCATTTTTTCCATACTCCAATGTTGCGTTTGTTACTGAAGTCGAGGCAACTATCTCTCCGTTGAAGTGAACAGTTGTTTTATGTGTGACAATGCTGCTCTAAGTTCGGACCAATTACGATTGTCATGAGCCATATGTACTTGCTGTATGAGAGCGCGCCACATAAATTTCAAAAACAAAATAATTTTTCTTTTTCTTATTGAATTGACTTTCTGCCACATATATGCATTTTATTATTTTCTGCCACAAAAATGAATAACCTACCAAACGAGCTTAATTTAGGTGTTTTATTTCCTAATCAAGAAATCCCAACTGAAGAAGTCATAGGAGATTTTAGTAATGATATTACACCATACAACGTTAATGTAAATTTAGTAGAAAATAGTTTAAATAGGGGAAGAACAAGGTACAGAATAAATATTCAATATATTTTTCAAACAGATAAAATAGATTATACTAAGAATTTGATTTCAGAATTTTTCAATAAAACCAACCACAGCATAAGGAAGTTAATGAGGAAAGAATTGGCAAGCAAAAGATCATACCATGTAAGTTTTATCTTAAATACTACTTTGACACGAAATAATTTTATTAAAAGTTTTGCTGACAGGAATAAAATTAGTGAGATAACTCTTCCTACTTGTACAAGGAGAAGACCAATTTTGAATAGACATGAGATTACATCAGAATTTATTCACTCTCGTATGGAAGAAATAACTATGATTATAGAAAATTTTGTTCAGAATGGTTCAGGATGGGTAGTAGAAAATTTTAATCATCTAGATATCATTTTTCGCGAATGTAAACCAATGAGGGGTGGGACTTATATGGAATTACCCAAATTTATACAGGATAAAAAAGCTTGCGTCAATGTTCAAAATAGTGATAATTACTGTTTCAATTGGGCTATATCAGCATCAGCATTTCCAGAAGAAAGAAACCCACAACGAATTTCAAAGCAATATAAAAAACATTCTGAGAAATTTGATACTAGTGGAATTAAATTTCCAATGACTTTAAAAGATATCAGAAAATTTGAAAATTTAAACAAAATTAATGTTAGGGTATTATTTTATAATGAATCAACCACTAAACCTGATCAAGGTACATTTGCGCCTATTTATTGTAACAGAAATGAAAATGAACAATATGACAAAGAAATACCTCTATTAATGTTAAAAATAGAGAAACAGAAAATTATCTTTTTGTATGGATAAAAAACGTGAGTAGATTATTATCAAGTCAAATAAGTAAACACAAAGAAGCAAAACATTTCTGTTTATTTTGCTTTAACCCCGTCACTACAGAGGATGTATTGATTAATTATAAAACACTGTGTAAAGAACATCCTGTTGCAATAACTAGCTATCCAAAACCTGAAAAAAATATTATGAAATTTAAAAATCATCTTCAT